>BLKR01003154.1:97102-158532 GCA_011170035.1 Teleogryllus occipitalis
TTCGCCCTTCGCCCTTTGCCCTTTCCTCATTGGCCTTTGCCCTTCACTCTTCGTCCTCCGTCCTCCACCGTTCGTCCTCTCCCTCGCCTTCCACCCTCCACACTTCGCTCTACTACACTCTTCGCCCCCACGCCTTCCACTCTTCACTTTCCGCCCTTCGCCTTCACCTCTGCCCTCGCTCCTTCCTTTGCTCTCTTCCCTTCGCCTTCCGCCCTCAACGATACGTCCTCCCCCCTTCGCCCTCGACAATCTACCCCCCTCCCTTCGTTCTCCGTCCTGACCTTTTCGCCCTCCACCCTTCGCCTTCACCCTCTGCCCTCCTCCCTTCGCTCTCTTCCCTTCACCCTCCACCCTCCATCATTCGTCCTTCGCCCTCTGTACTTTAATCTTCGTCCTCCTCTTCTAACCTTTGCCCTTCACCCTCTGCCCTCCGCCATTCATCTTCTCTCACTCAGCTTCCGTCCTCCGCCCTTTAATCGTCGTCCTCTCCATTCCACCCTCTGCTCTGCGCCCTCTACCCATGGCCCTTCGTGCTGCGCCTTCCATCCTCCACCCTCCGCCCTCCACCCTCCACCCTCCACCCTCCACCCTCCACTCCCAGCCCGCGGCGATCGAGCGACCCTCGGCTTTGAGCGTTGGAGTGGAGCCCCGCCCGTTGTTGGCACTGAAAAATTGTTCATGTGTTTCCGTTATTTTTAACCACTTTAATTGCCCACGTCGGCGAAATATTTTTCCGTGGTAATGTGTCGAATTACCCCGCGATGGAGCTGCGAGCGCGCCCAGTGGAAGTTCAAACAATCGTGTGATAAAATGCGGCGGCCGCGCTTCCATAGTTTTCTCGTTTGTTTCGGTGTTGACGTAACTATGACAAGTTCGCAACGAGAGATATGAGGCTGACATTCTGAGTGGGAAGCCACTATCATCGGAAGGGAACCTCAAACTAACGAAATAAAAAATTGCTCTAGTGTATAAAAATACAATTTCCAGAGTATTATAACTCACGCTAGACAGGTACAAGTTCAAATATTTTTCTCTTGCTTTCTAGAAAGTTTGTTAATAAGTTACAACGAACTATTTATTTCAGTAGAATATTTCACAAAATATCAGAATTATTGAAGACGTTGAATATTTCATATTATCCATCTACAATTTCTAAGAATAACTGCGTAAAATATCAAACTCGATTTCATTTAAAAAAAAATATTTTTCATAAAAAACTGTTTCAAATATAAATCTTCTTAGATATAATTAAATCTTCGTACTGTATAATGCTTTGTTCTCGGAGATCTGTTTAATTACTTAGAAAGCTTTTATGTACCGTTACATCGAATCGTAAATTCTATTGTAATGTTTTCATATATTTTTGTCTCTTAAACGTATTTTGGATATTAGGATTTCTTATATCAATTTTTGACATGAACATTGGAGAACATGGAGCATCGAAAAAACAAAAAGATGTGAGAAAATGTATACTAAATTGGATTAAGAAGAATATCTGGCCATCTTGAACTGTTAAAGGCGGTAAAACCAAATTTTTGAGGACCATTCCCAAGTCAGTGTGGAATTATTTGATTAAGAGCGCTTTGCAGATCATGAAGTTAGAAGTTTCTTATTGCATCTTGTCAAATGTGACCGACTACAATAATGAAACAATGAATAGGTAATACTATAAATTTACTATAAAATGTTCATTAATTATCATTTATAATTTGGAGATACCCAGAAAAGAACTAAAGAAAATTCTGCCACTTACTAAAAGATGCAGTAGTTTTTCACTAGAGAAAGAATGTCTCGTATTGGTAAATTTTCTTGACAGACAAGAAATTTTACCTAAACTTTCATTTTTAGTCGAATCTTGAGTGAAATTATTTTTGCTCGTGATATATGTGTAAGTCTATCTGTAACACTTTCAAGATATTTTCATCAATGAAGACATTTAAAAAATGTTAATACCTCCCTTGTGGCGTTGTGGTATGGATATTTACGAAGTGTAACGATATCACCTTGACATTGATCATGAAAAATATATATCCATGAGAAATATACACCTATCCATGGCAGAACAATATTGCGCACTTGCCGTTACACAGCAATGGAAAAGCAAGGAAAATTATCGTTTCCATGTCGCGGCAGGAAGTAATAAGAGCCAAAATTTATTGCTTATTTATCTTTGAAAATAGATTCTATTACATGGGAGGTTTTTTTTGTTGTTTTTTTCTCCCTTTCAAAATTCAAAATTTATTGCTTATTTACCCTTGAAAATAGATTTTTTTACATGGGAGTTTTTTTGTTTTTTTTTCTCCCTTTCAAAATTCAAAATTTATTGCTTGTTTATCCTTGAAAATAGATTTTATTACATGGGAGTTTTTGTTTTTTTTCTCCCTTTCAAAAATTCAAAATTTAAGTAGTATATGACTTAGTGTAGGGATCACAGAATTTTGAAAATGTGCACACAATTCACTTTTCCCCATAGCACGTCATACGCAGTTTTTAACTGTTTTTTGACGTAAAATAAAATTAAAAAAAAACAACATATACAGCAAGTGATAAAGAATAACACAAAAAACTGCCACGCAAGTTCCTTTCAGAAGGGCGCGACAGTTTCGTTCCGATTATTTTCCAGTTCATTAAAACTACTGCGGGATTGATTGAGTGTTAGTGATTCCGCGTGCGTCAACTATTATGGTCATTAGTCCCGTAAATGTAGTGCGTGTTTTTGCTCGGGAGGTGGCTGTGTTCTTCCCCGCTAGATGGCGAGATCCGGCACCGACCTACAGTCGGCGAATGGGGTTTTCCCCAACCACGAATCTCCCACCAGCGGGGCACCTCCCCCGGCCGCACGGTGGTGCATTTTCCCGAAATCCTGGCCAAAACCTCAAAAATGAAATCGCGTTTACTGAACTTTTGCAAATACTACAACACACTGTATACTTGGGGGCATCTGTTTCTGCCCACTTCATGTCTCTGGGTCAATTCCCCTGGCACCAGTAGTCACCCGAACTTACCCTTCGCGGCGTTCGGTAGACCTGCAGTGCGAGAGTAACATAGAGATACCGTCTTTATTTGTAAGTAGTGGCCATACAGAGTTGTGCAGAGAAAACTGGCAGTATGGATTCTCTTCCTGAAGGTTTGTAGAGTATTTTCATGTTTGTTTTATAATGCATTAATCCATAATACCGACGTGGGATGAAATATTAAAATGCATGAAATTTATACAATAATTTTAATTTCTCGAAAGTTCACGTAGGCTGAAAGTTACCAATTTCGCGGAATTCCGCGATGTTTCTAATTTCATTTACTAGCTGAATCTATCCTCTTTCGAATCCAGTTATAAAATCATGCCCCAACTTGCCCCATTAGTAAATACAAAGAATTAACTTTTCGTCGAGCACGCGTGAACGCTGAGTATTACTCGTCGAGATCCGTCCTGAGAACGGGAACTGCTTTTACAACGCTGTCTCTAGAGAAATATTTTGATTCTTTTTACTGAAATAACAAATTTACTCAATATTATAAACAAAAAAATTAATATTTTTAATTTTTGTAATAGATTATGACTATTCACTAATATTACTATTTACGTACATATTACATCTTCTGAACTGGATTACGCACATTTTATTTCATTAAAAATTGTGCATAAAGTAATATTTACATAATATGTGGCATCAAAACTCGTTCTCAGAAAGGATGTGCGCTCGATAAAAGATTAAATACGTACGTGATATCAAAGAAACTCGTCGTAACACTTTTTAAATTTTTAAAAATGAAATCAAAAATTCAATTGATCGGAAAGTAATGTTTTTTTACTTAACTCGTATGTTACATACCAACAATTGTTTCTATTACATTGTTATTGTTACAAAATTAGTATTATATTGTTTTTAATGAAATAATACTGTAACTACAGTTTCACTATGGACAATAAACGCATTCAAATGCAAATCAAATAAAAATGGGTCTGAATATAGAGCTTTCCAAACAGGATAATGTTAATAGCAAAGATAATAATTCAGCAAGACGCTTTTATGAGAAGTCATGCCTAGACTCTATTCACGAAGATATTAGACGGTATGGAGAAAGATTCTCGCGAACATGTTCAAGATTGCACCCAATCCAGGAGATGTTTAATCACCTGTTGAGATCTTCTGTTCCTTTTATTTCCAGTTTGAGGGATCTTCCCAAAAGAAAATTAAAATTCTTGAACAAATATGCTTTGTCTCATTTGCTTGAGCCCAAAATCACCGTAGGGAGAAATGTTCACTAGTGAAAAATGTGATCTTCCTTTCCGGTTCTTCGGGCACTGTATATGATTTTTTTCTTGCAGAGGGCAGGAGAGGGCATTAATACCATGCTTCTTTATGCCAAATGTTATCAATTAATATGTAAATAATCCAGACGGTTTCCTAAAGTCAATTTTGTGAATTGATAAAATTTAACCAAGTTTATATAGAAAAATGTCTATTTATATTTCACAGATTTAAGCAGTGCATTATTCTGGTATTATGTTACCAACTCCTTTACATTATAAAGATAATCCAAAATAATTTTGGTCGTCGTAGAAACCTTACTATAGCTCTCAGAGGTTTTGGCCAGGAAATCGCCAAAATGCACCACTGTGGGCCGGGACAAGTTCTAAGTCCCCGACCAATCTCCCGGCATGTGAGGTAGAGTAGTGCATGTCAGCGTAGGTGTGTGTGTGTGTAAGGGGTGAGGATAGGACAAGGAAGAGGATGAAAAGATCGCGCGCGGTCAGTGGCCCGTTTTGTTAGGGTACTGCTCCGGCATTCACCTGGTGTTGATCGGAGAAACCACGGAAACCTAGCGATCAGAGCAGCCGGCCGCTAGAATTCTCCTCCACTCAGCGACTGAATTCGACATAGCTGAAAAGCTAGTGTCGAAAATCCTGCCGCCGTTGGGACTCAATCCTAAAACCTCCCGGTCAGAGGCGCTGCAGTGACATCAGTTGATGCACTGAGCCACCACTCCCGGTACTGCTGCGGGATACCATCCCTTCCTGAGCCCAAACAGCTGAGAGCTGAGTGTCGGATATGAGCTGGTAAACACGGCAACAGCGAGCGGGCTACGGCTAGAAAGCGGGGAAATCGGACAGCGGGGGTGGTGGCCGGGGTGGGGAGTGGCCAGGGGGAGGGGGGCAGCACGAGGTCGCGGTCTGTGGCCTCTGACGGCTCAATAAACACAAGCCGCAGCGGAAAAACCGCTCCGATAATTTGTAGAATCGCTCGTTGGGGTCAGACAATCGATCCGCCGATTGCAACATTGCGTGCGGGAGCGCCGCCGTTTCGGAATAAAATATCGCGTTTTAATTGTCTCCTCCCCCCTCTCCCGTACCCGCGCTCGCGAAGTAGAGCCCTTTCATCAACAATCATGAATTGGTAAATAATTCGCTCTTATCTGGGAACTTGCATTCGAAATGACGATGATTCTGTGTGAACAGTGGGCCTAGCGTTAAAGAAGGCATTTTTCGTTTAACGAAATTACAGATAAGCGTGCGGCCACAACATTTTTTTTCTGAGAATGAGGTGTGCCGTACGTTATCTGATAACATTGTGTCCTTCACATGAACATTTCATTTATCAGATCACTATCCCTTATTTTCAAGTTTCCGGAACTGGAATTTTCTCGTATTTATATTATTTTTACCACACTTTGCAAAACAAGAAGGGTACAGTTTTCTTCATGATCTTGTATTTTATTTCCCGTCTTCCCTACGTTTGAACAAATAAAAAACTATGTTTTAAGAATCAAACGATCTACTTTTATCATCGAACTGATTCAGGTAGGAAAATATACTTATCAATGCTTTGTTAACACAACGTGTATGTGGTGCATTCAAATGAACTGTTACAGATATTGTGCGGCTTTGTTGCGACACTAAAAAGCTATAGCTTTTAAGAAACGTTTTTGTTTTTTCTAAAGAAAGGATTGTTATAAAGAGCCCAGGAATGTAATAAGGAGAACAGGACATGGTCTGTAAGAAATGTTTAAAGGCACCTGCTTGAGTGCAGCAACCGAACCCTAGCTCACACAACAGTGAATAAGCGTCATTTAACGCAGTGGGCTTCTTGTGTCTAGAGTTAAGACTGAACAACAATCACATTGTCAATTACCCTGACGCATTAAGAGTTACCAGCCTACACCTTGCGAACTTCATGCCTCAACCCGACTTTGTTTAAAAATGAATCCAATCGTATTTTATACATTTCTGAATTCGGAAACGCACTCGCGCAAAGAATTTCAGCTACTTTGTCTTCCGGCGAAGTTCAGAGGTGCAACACCGGAAGCGGTCGCTTCAAGGCTATGAGCAGCCAGGGGCTGGGGTATAAACGAGTTTGGCTATGAGCAGCAGAGGGGAAGGGGGATGAGAGGGAGAGTGGGAGAAGACGGGGAGGGAAGGATGTTGAGGGAGAGAGAGAGAGAGGGAGGGAGAGAGAGAGGGAGAGAGAGAGAGAGAGACGAGGGTGAGAGGATGGGATGGAAAGGGAGAGAGGAGGGCGTGGAGAGCAGAGGAGGGGTTGGATCGAGGAGGGGTTGGATAGTGATTCCGAGTACATCAACTGAAAAGGTCATTGGTCCCGTAAGTGTACTACATGCTTTAATCGCGGAGGTAGCGGTGCTTTTCCCTCGCAGGAGATGGATATTGCCGACTTATGGGGTTTTGTAACAATATGTTCCACCGGCGTGGCACCACCTCAGCCGGGACAAGCCCTAAGCTTCCTAGTAGTCTGTCGACAAATTCGATAGTGTAGTGCATCTGAGTGTCAATGCATGTAAATCAGGATGTAGTATACGACGAGGAAAGAACGTGCAAAATCCATGGCCCGCTTATTAGGCTAGTCGCAAAATGAGACGCAGGTCTCTGACGTGACAGACGTCACGTCACGCACTTGCGACTGATTTTGCGACCAGCCTTAGGGCACTCCGGCTTCGCTTGGGGTTGATCTGAAAAACCACGGAAACCGACGATAAGAGAAGCCGGCCGTTAGAATTCTCCTCCAGAGAGCGGCTGAATTCGACCTAGTTATGTATCTTGAAAATGTCGAAAATCCTACTACATTCGAGACTCGAACCTAGTACCTCCTGGCCAGAGGCACTACAATTACATCATTTGATGCCCCGAGCCATCATTGCCGGTGGGAGGGGGTGGAGAGGGGGGAAGGTGTGAAGAGGGGGAGGGAAGGAAACGGAAAGGGGAAGAGGAAGGGGTGAAGAGAGTGCAGAGAGAGTGTTGAGAAGGAAGGATAAACAGGAAGGAAAGAAGGTGAGGAGAGGATGGGGAATGGTGCAGAGAGGAGGGACAGAGAGGACTAGGGTAGCGGCAAGGCAAGTGCCGGAGAGGAGGAGTAAAGAGGAGGAGGGAGGGGTGGGAAGTGAGAGGATGAGTGAGAAAGGCAGGGGAGGAGAGAGAAGAGGGACAAGGAGGAGGAGGTAGGGGAGGTATAGTGGACAAGGCAGGGGAGGGGAGGAGTGGAAGGGATAGGCAAGCTCAAAGGGAGCAGGAGGAGAGAGAAGGGGCAGTGTAAGAGAGATAAATGGAAGGGCAAGAGGGTGGGGAGGGATGGAGGGCAAAGTGGGAGAGGGGGAGGGAGGAGTGGGAGGTTTCAGAGGGGGGAAGATAAGAGAGAAGTGGCAGGGGAGGAGAGACAAGAGGGCCAGGGAAGGGAGAAAGAAGGCGAAGCAGGGAGGAGAGGGGAAGGAGAAAAGTGAAGGGGAGGATGGTGAGGGAGGAGAGCGCGGGGAGGAGAGGAGGGTGGAGTGGGAGGGGAGAAGAAAGGAGAGGGAGGGGTAGGCGTGTTCCGAGGGAATAGGAACACGAGACAGAATAGGCAGGGGAGGAAAAAGAAGAGGGAAAAGGGGAGAATCAGCTAGGATAGTGAGTGAGGAGAGCGTAGGGGTGGGGAGGAGGGAGGAGTGGAAGGGGAGGAGAGAGGAGAGGCAGGGATTGGGGTTTTCAGAGGGAGGAGGACGACGAGAGCGAAAGGGCAGGGGAGGAGAGAGACGAGGGAGAAAAGGAGGAGGTTGGAGACCGCGAGGAAGGTATGCGTGGAAAGGTAGAAAATAGGAGAGGGAGGGGTAGGCGTCTTCAGAGAGAGGACGACCAATGAGAATGGGCAGGGGAGGAGAGAGACGAAGGAGAAGGGGAGGAGGTTGGAGACCGCGAGGAAGGGAGGCCTGAAAAGGCAGGAAAGACAAGAGGGAGGATTAGGCGTGTTCAGAGGAAGGAGGGCGACGAGAGAGAAGGGGGCAGTGGAGGGGTGAGAAGGGGAGCGAAGGGGCGGGGCAGGGGCCGGGCGCCGGCTGCGCGCGGAGGCGCGTCGCCGCGGAGCGTCGCGCGTCGCGGATTCCGCCTGGCGCCGCGCGCGGGAAACGGTCACAGGCGGCTGCGGGCGGAAACGACTTCTCGCCCCGCGCTTTCGCCGCCACGCCCCCCCCCCCCGCCCCCCGCGCCTCGCCGCACGCACTCCCTAGGCCAGGGCCCGGCGCGGCACCTCGCCCTCCCTCAAGCGAGGACGGGTCGCTCGCCCCGGCTCTCAGGACGCAACCGCGGCGGTTGTAACGTTATGTATACGTTTACTTGTTATTACACATGTTTATTGATTTTGTTTGTAAAAAATATTGGAACAACTGTTCATATGCTTTAGATTTACGATAGTAACAGAGAAGAAGATGATGATGAAGAGGAAAAATAGACATTGAATTTCTGTCAAGGGTAGAAAGTGTCGAAATAAATTGTTTCGGAAAGGAATCTACAGATGTTGTTTCAAAGAAATATGAATGATAGAAAATATACAGAACAATAACGTTGAAAATCGGAGTTAGTGGCATAACGTTACACCATACAATTGGTGTCAGCTGTGGAACGTGAACGTTACAATATACAATTGGTGGAACGTGAAAAGTTACAGAATAAAATTAGTGACAGCGGCGAGATGTTGGAACAGAACGTTACACGGTGTATGGACGCAAAGAGACTTCAGAAGCCGCGGAGCTAAGAGAAATGTGTACGTCAAAGAGACCGACATCGTTGCCAAATCTACATTGCCGCCAGTGTGGCTCCCTTTATTCCTATTTCCGTTAGTCTATTAGTGTTCATATTTTAGATCTTTGAGCAACGTTCACCGAGATTTATATCTAATGTGTTTTGTCTGGTAGTCACTTTCTTCGTCCCTAATGTTTATCTAAGCATTACGTACACTCTCAAATTTCTGCATTACTTTTAATGTGAAGTACATGAAAGTAATTATCATAAATTAAATAGAATGTACGTACGTAACTTACGTAAATTAAATAGAATGTACACGTACAGTAATTTTAATGTACATATACATTAAATTTAGTGTACGTGTACAATTAAATTTAATGTAGACAAGTTAAGTCAACAGTCGTACATTAAATCTTCATTAAATTTAATGCAATTTCTGACAGTGTACGCCTGTATTTGTACTGGAATCAATGACGCTAATGTAATTAGTTTTAGGCTTTGCCCAACATTATTTTTGAAACTAACTGGCGTTAATTCAGAAATGTTTTCTGATGAGTGGCCCGTATGCAGTCCTTTCCTTCCTTCCCCTCCCTTCGTCCCTGCCTTAAACGTCGCGACGTTCTGCGGCTCCTCGTCGCTCTTGAGGGTTTTGCAACCGCTGGACAACACCCTTTGCTGCCCCTGCGGTCATCTTATTTATGGATCCTGCCTTAGGTTGTGAGTTCCGAACAAAGTTCTTAATCAAGGAAACGAGCATGGGGCTACAATTCATGGTTCCCAACCTCAACTTCTCTTATTGCAACCCATATTTGAATTCTCTTTATCAACTCAATGTTTACGAACATTTACTCGTAACGAGCTGCGGTACACATTTAATTAGCAAAATTAAATTTGTACTGCTACTTTTTACTGCTCCCAAAACCCAAGTTCGCGGGTTGAAATCCGGATGGAGACGGTGGATTTTCGAAGAGTGAAAACTTTTCAGTGTTTATAGCATCTGTCGCGCTTGTTGAGTATCACCCCTGGCCAAATGTTCGACAAAAATAAACCTCAGAAAATTCCCCTTCTAATCAGATCCCAATTCCAGTCGGGCAAGGAACGACACAAGGAATGGGTAAATACTACTGAGACCGTTGTTGTATCGGCCTCTAACGGGGATCAAGGGAGTCAAGGGATCACACTAGTTGGTTAGCGTTGGGCGCCCGTGTGGAGGCAAATTGTGTTTTATTTATATTTTATGTTATTCTATTTTTTAAATGCTTATTAAAATCGCCAATGCAGAGGATGGAATATGGAACGGGCATTGAAAACCACAATAACAAACAAGAAAATAATAATAATAATAATAATAATAATAATAATAATAATAATAATAATAATAATTAGAAGAAGAAGAAGAAGAAGAAGACGAGAGCAGGGTGTACTTCATCGTACGAATGGCTGTGTGAACAATGACGTTGCTTCAGAAGCGTTGCTGTCTGAGAGGCCTTAGAGTGTGGGTCCCAACAATGGATTTTAGGCACTAGCAGCGTAGCTGGGTCGAACTCAATCAGTCTCGAGGAGGATTTTAACGGCCGGCTGCTCTGATCGGTGATTTTCCGTGATTTCTTCGATCAATACTGGGCGAAAGCTAACCCTGTTTCCTAGCAAACATGTCATGGATTCCGCGCAATCTTTCGTCTCTCATCTTTGTCTCCTCTCCCCTTGCACAATCATACACTACACTGCCAAGCATGCCATGAGATCAGTCGAGAGCTTTGAGCTTGTCCGAAGGGGTGGAGATACCTTGGGAATGAAAAACAAATTGAAGCCTACGTTTAAGTTGGCGCAAAATCTCACGTTTCAGCGAAGGAAGTACTAAGCGCGCGCGTTTTCGTCATCCTCCAGCTCCCAAGTTCTGGCTCTGCCCGGCACAGCACGGCCCAGTAGAAAATCCATGTAAAGTTCCATTCGGAACGTCACAGCTCAGTTTGAAATGTTGCCGACCTTTGTACTTTACAACGCAGACTTCTCAGTTTTCGCTCTCTTTCTAACGACCTGTGCGTACGGTGCTCCTTCTTGTTACTCAATAATTGCTGTAACTATTAATCATTTCTACAGAAATAAAAAAAAACTTGCTTTGTCGAGAGAGAGTCGCTGCGAATAAGGGAAAACCAACGCTTGTGACCCTGGCGGACATTCATTTGAGAGGTTTTGCTGTGAACACTAAGCGCTATCGTGTTTGATGCCGACCTTCAACATCGCGTTAACGATGAAAAAACAAACAACGAACAGCTGGCACTAGTATTTGAAAACTTCTTTCTCTCTTCCTCAGCAATGCATTCACATAATTTAAATCATTATAATTTTCCTCTGATTGGATTCATCGATACCATTCTTTACGATGTTGCATCATAAATCATGGATGCTGAAATTTCATAGGGAATTTCACAAGAAATATTTGAAACAGAAATTAATTCATAACTTCTCATCGACTTCACACTAAAAAACTTAAACGTTTTATTTTCAAATTAATCTTTTAGAAATTCTTTAAAATCCATTTGAAATATATGAAATAAAAACTGCTAGCCTTCAGAGAATATCAGATTTGAATGCAATAATGGCATTCCACGTCACAAGTCGCGAATTCCTGTGAATTACGTCTCATTATTGGGACATGATTTAGCGGTATTAAAAGCAGTTATAATCGTCAAATTTGTGGTGATATTTGCTTGAAAATATTGAGTTTTCGTACCAAATGTTCTACCATTTGTAATGAGTTTTACGAAAAATGACAGCTTGGATGTATAAATTCGGAGAAAAATTGTGGTAAAAATAGTATTACATAACCAATACTAAAGGCGAGAAAGTTAGTGCTGTTTTAGCTCTACTAATTTTAATTCTGTAGAGACCAAATAAATATTGTCCAGCAATGGTCCCTGTTGGCAATAAATCTGGCAACTAATTCGTCTAGGTTGGGGAGGTGTAACAAACATAGATGTGTGACACGTGCTAATATTTTTCAATCGATTGGTATCAAACTATCTCGTAAGATCATTTTCAGTCTTCGTGGGGATTAACATTCCTCTCATATTGACAGTGCTTTTATACTCTGCCTCGAAGAAAAGTATGTATATAAGTAGATTAGGAATGCAATATCGATGTCTAGGTTTTCAGAAATCCATGTTCCTATAAAATATGGATGTATTGAAGCCGATATTTTTACATGGTATTTTGCATTTTCGATGTTTTGTTCGTGGATGAAAAATTCCCATTATCACAATTTTGTAAAAGTTAAAATATGAATAATAGCTGATGGTTTCAGTGGTAGTTTGTGTGTTTGAATCCAACGATTGTACTTCGTCGAGCAGACTATTCCTTCCCCGAGATGATCCTAACGATCTGGTATTTCCTTCGGCTTTACTTGAATTTCGCAATAGGACAGGCATCTTTGCTTTCAGTTAGATTTTAAGTATAAATTAATACCCAAGGGCATTGTCTGACTGAATGTTGTTGAGAATGTATTTAATGTTAGAGGTACCTAAACCAGCTATAAAACTCGATATTTAAAAAGATTGATTTTTTCAGTCGATGTATAATTAACATCGATGTTTTAATTTTGAATATTTTGTCGAGAGTAACGCATCACTTGAGTAAGTCTATTTAATATTTAATTCACGTTAAGAGTAGAAAGCGAAATGAGAAGAAAAACTACTAGATGCTGGACTGAAAGTATTGTACCTCTACTTCTGTGTCAATGACCCCCATCTCGATCAGGTTTTTCGTCCAGTTTCCCTGATCCTTTAAGAAAATGCTGAGATGACCTCTTGTTCTGCATCTAGACATTAATGTAGTAACTAATGTGTGCACGTCTTCTAGAATTCAATGGAAAATGTAGATATTCAAACTATTGTTCTCCATGTTGTCGCGACAGGAAGTATTATTTTTTCACAAAGGACATGATGAGGGATAAGAACCCAAATCCAGAGCTGATTGACCCTTGAAAATAGATTTTATAACATGGGAGCGAATATTCTGTTAACAATTCCTGCCAAAAACGCTAATTTCTTTCTGTATTCAGAATTCAACTTGTGTATAGTTTAATGCCGCTCCACAATATCCCCCGAACGAGAACGGCGAAGCTAAGGCAATGACGGGAACAGGAGCGCGAGACACGTGCGCTTAATATACAATATGTAACCGTCAATGGGAAGAGGAATAGCGGCGCTACAAACCTGTAGCGGCAAAAAATATAACTTCAAGAATCAGTTGCCGAACCCAAAGCACTTCTAGCTAACTCCGCTACGCTCTTTGCTCTTTCACTCTTTGCTTTGTCATCTTTCTGTCATATTTACGTGTGCTGATATGAATAATTAATACTTTAACGAAAGAATATTAATTAATAAAAATCATACGAATGAAAAAATGAAAAAACACTACGAACTTACTGAAAATACAAATAACTAAATTTTATCAATAAACAAACAACTCCAGTGTACTGCAACAAAACATAAAACATAGTTTTTCTACGAAATTTCAATTCTCAGTATTGATATGAATAATAAAACATACTGTAATTACTGAAAAGAACTAAAACAACTCAAGGATGACTAACAAAACCCGTCGCAAACCCTAACCTCGCAAATCATTGCTCTAACCTCAATATAGCAACACACACTCAACTCCACTCCAGTCGGGTGTCGTGTCGCGGGCTCTATCAGCTGGAATCCTTCCCACCATTTGCTGCGCGTTCATTGGTCGAGAGGCTTCCCGTTCCTGGGTCAAGGTAAATGTTGACCACCCTTCCAGTTCCCGTTGTGTTGTGAACGCCTACCTGATATTTCAACTTCCTTTACGTTGATTCAGTGGTGAGTTGTAGTTGACATTCACATAATTGAAATTATTGAAGGCGTTGTCATTGTCAACAATATTAGTAACAATTACAATATAATATTGTTGACAATGACAACGCCTTCAATAATTTCAATTCCTTTACGTTCCCGTTCACGGGCTATTGTGGAGCGGCCTTTAGGGGAGGGATCCCAGAATTAAGAAAACGTGTACAGAATGCACCTCTCTTAAAAACTAGCTACCGGGAGCGGTAGCTCAGTGCATCACCTGATGTCACTGCAGTTCCTCTGACCGGGAGGTCCTAGATTCGAGTCCTGGCGGCGGCAGGATTTTCGACACTAGCTTTTCAGCTAGGTCGAATTCAGTCGCTGTCTGGAGGAGAATTCTAGCGGCCGGCTGCTCTGATCGGTAGTTTTCCGTGGTTTCTCCGATCAACATCAGGCGAATGCCGGAGCAGTACCCTACTAAACGGGCCACGGACCGCGCGCGATCTGTCCTTCCTCTTCCTTGTCCTATCCTCTCCCCTTACACACACACTTACACTAACATGTACTACTCTACCACATATTCCGGGAGACCGGTCGGGAGCCGCCATCTCCCGAGAACAAACATGCACTACACTTACGGGACTAATGACCGAAGCAGTTGACGCGCCCGTAAACACGAAAAACCAACAAAAAGCTTGCTAGTTTTAACTGTTTTTGACGTAAAATAAATAAAAGTACTTGAAAAATGTGGGCGAACGTGCCCCCCCCCCGTCAACGAAGCTCATGGCCAAGACCCAATGCCGGCATCGCGACGCCAATCCCAGCGAACGCCCGGTATGACACTAGCTGCAGCATTCCCATGACCTCCCTTCTCTCTCTCTCGGTTCCGGCGCCGGTTCATTCTTCTTGTGCGCGATAAAAATGGCGCGTTTTGTTTCCCGGGCGTTGTTCTCACATTTTCCGCGTTCTCGGCAATTTGTCGGATGAGGACGACGTATAATTTGCAGCCTGTTCATGTCCGTTTTCGGTTATGCATTGTGGTTGGGCTCCGACCTGCAAAGAATGAGAGATCCCACCGCCATGCAGTTATTATGCCGGCACCTGGCAGTGTGACTGCAGCATTGCTCTTGTTTTGTAGTTTGGTACAATTTAAAACATGTCAGTAATTGTATTGTTGTGAATAAAGCAGATGATGTATTCGTTTAGAGTACTGTTGCAAGAAGAGTGAAATATTGCTCTGAAACTTGTTAATTTCAAGGCTGTTACACTGTGCATTGCACTGCGATTATCAATAAACAAAGAGTCACAATTTCTGTAAGAATTTATTCACAAAAGCAAAATTTCGTTCAGTTCTTTAATCGCCTTTTCCATTTTGAGATAAGAGATTTATATTCTGTGCTATTAATTTTGTGACATGAATTGTATGAGTTATAAAGACTTGAAAATGTTGATAACGTGTAATGTGTAATTCACAGTAGGTTTTTATGAGGAATTATTGACAATCAAAAATGAATTACATTTTATTAACAGATTTCGAACATCCTAATCCAGGATTGTCTTACTTTTCTTGCTCAAAATAATTCTGAATAATATACACATTTCCGAGTTCATTTCAGTTTTGCAAATACATTAAACGGAAATAGAATTTAAAGGGTGAACACCAGGTTCTAACTATCAAGTAACAATTTGTCCAGTTTCAAAACAGAAAAATTATTCCGAGAAAAAGTCCTACTCATTGCATCTTCTTGTGTATCGACAATCAAAACATAAGAAAATAATAAAAGCCAGCTAGGGTAGCGGAGGTTCGAGAGTTCGGTGACCTCGAGTCGAAGGGTTCTAGATAAGAATTCCACCTTAGTTTAGACAAGGATATGTCTGCTTGTTCTACTTTCTCAACCTTTCTCTCATAACCCATAATTTACCACTACGGCTTACAACCTGAAGTTGGCTACGGCTTAGAATCTAAATCAATTATGGAGACCGATACTAAAAGGCGCCCCATCACGAATATTAACACTAGTAAAAAAGCCGAACCTGAATAACGAAATATTACTCTTCACGAATATCTCCGAAACTCTATATCTAAACTAATTTTGTCATCCGATCCGCCGTTTATGAACATATTGGATAACCTTTCAGAAGGCCGATTATACAGTGTGCACAAATTTAATAACATCAAAATCGGGTGTAGTCGATTTCTCCGAACGACGACCCACAGTTTGCACTCTCGTTCCATCAGAACAAAACATCATTTCACATGTAAGTAAATATTTTACCGTCCGTTTCGTTCGGGGAATTCCAGAAAGCTTCCGAGAATATCCGTCCAGCGCTCGCTCGCTGGCTGGCTGGCTCTTTCGTAACGCCTCTTCCACCGGGAGCGACTCGGGGAAGCACATCGAGCAACTAAGAGCCCGGAACGTGTCAGCCCCCGCGGTGGCGGCGGCGGCCTCGCCCGGTTGGGCAATGCGCTGAAATATTTACTTCCCGACCGTCGATGGGCCAAGTTACACCACTCGGTCGGCGACATGCAACATGCAAACCGCGCAGGCGACGAGGGGAGTGGCAGGGGGGCGGGGCGCGGCGGTCGAGTAAGGCGGGGGGTGGGGAGGAAGGGGAAAGACGATAGAATGGCGGGGCGGGGACGGCGGCGCCGGGAAAGAGGGTGGAGGAGGCGTTGGAGACGGCGAGTGCGGAGGTCGCCATGGCAACGAGGGTACTCAAGAAATGCGTCAAAGTGAGTTGGTTAGTTAGTTGGAGGGAAAGGGGTAGGAACTATGGAGGCGGTAGACTAAGGAGAAGCTGTGGAAGTGACAGTGATAGGGAGTGATGAAAGTTGTGGGCGGGGGCGGCGGTGGTGGGGCCTCTGGCGACTTCGGTGTAACTAGGAGCTGGTGAAAGGGGTAGAGCCCAGAGCAGCGTGCGAGGGAATGGGGCGTGGAGCAGCGTGCGGGGTGAGTGGCGGGGTGAGTGGCGGGGTGAGTGGCGTGGTGGCGGGGTGAGTGGCGGGGTGAGTGGTGGGGAGTGGCGGGGGTGGCGGGGGAGTGGCGGTGGGAGTGGCGGTGGGAATGGCGGTGGAATGGCGGTGGGAATGGCGAATGGCGGGGGTGGCCGAGGGGGTGGCGGGGGTGGCGGGGGGAATGGCGGTGGGAATGGCGGGGGTGGCGGTGGGAATGGCGGGGGAGTAGAGCGGGGAGAGCGGCGGAGGAGAGAGCGGCGGGGAGGGGCAGCGGGGAGAGCAGCGGGGAGAGCAGCGGGGAGAGCGGCGGGGAGAGCGGCGGGGAGAGCGGCGGGTAGAGCGGCGGGTAGAGCGGCGGGGAGCGGCGTGGCGGGGGAGAGCGAGCGGGGAGAGCGGCGGCGGGGAGAGCAGCGGGGAGAGCGGCGGGGGAGAGAGGCGGGGAGGAGCGGCGGGAGAGCTGGCGGGGAGAGCGGCGGGGAGAGCGGCGGGGAGAGCGGCCGGGGAGAGGCGGGGAGAGTGGCGGGGGAGAGCGGCGGGGGAGAGTGGCGGGGGGAGTGGCGGAGGGAGTGGCGGAGGGAGTGGCGGAGGAGGGGAGGGTAAAGAGGTCGTGCCACGTGTCAGCCAGGTTGTGAACGGTGCCGACATTCTGCGCTTTGAAAATCGCGAACATCATGAATCCTGACTTTGTTTTTTAGTTTTAGAGTGAATTCAAAATATAAGTGAAGATTAATTGATTCTATGGAATCGAAACTTTCTGAAAACCATTCTAGGAATCGAATCAAAAACATCGATATCGCGCCACTGCATCATTAGTAGTAGACAAAACTAGTTCACTGGTTCGAAAGTCAACATATCTGAAAGTGCAAACAGGGGTAATGGATACAGGAATACTCAAGAAATGAAGAGGGTGATTCACAGACAGATGGTGAAAGCGACAGGAATGTTGGCAGTAGAAGAATATGAGGGAGGTGGTGAAGTGGGCAGAGGTATTGAAGTGGCAAAAGCGAGGCGATGGTGGTGGCTGGGGAGGTGGCAACTATGGCATAACTCTAACGACCTCACTGCCCTTGGTCACAATCGATGGACTAAGTTTCTCCCCTTCCTGTTCCATTTGAGGTAACTCTCCACAGACTGGTCTCTTACATGTAGACAAATTCTGCTGGAGGCATTTTTTGATGTTTAAGAGGAACTTTTCAGTGATCGATAGATTAGTCGTGTATACATTCGAGTCTATGCACCGCAGAAACAAATATTTCAGAATTCATTGATTATATTATCTCCACGTTTTATTGAACTATGTAAATTACTTAGTGGTTAGTTTTATTTTCCTATATTAACATATTCTGCCATATTTCTTTCCTTTGTAGATTTAATCTAAGGTATTTTATAATGAACATGACTTCTATCTGATTAATAATCGTATCGTACACGGAATTTCTGTTATAATGTTATGGTTTCTATGTGCACAACAAAAATGACAACAGAAAAGTCTCTGAAAATAACAAAAGGAAAATAAATCTTTCCAACACAAAATCATTTCTAACTCTGTGGTAATTGGTGAAAAAAATAAATGACCATTCTGGATTTGCTCAGTAAAGCGAACCACAAAGGAAATAATGGTACCACGCCAATTTTGCTCGAAATGAAATAGAACATACCACATCACGCACTTACAGCGAACATAAAAATACGCTGCCAACGTCATTCAGGAAAGGGATTTCTGTTGCTTTACTCTTCACTCATGACAAAGCTTTTCTAACAAATAGCGCAGGAAAAAATGCGTGGCTTCATTTATTTTCACTTAGAATAGCAAAATACGTTGCAACTGCCATTCTCTCTAACACATAAACAAAAAAAGGAAAACTGCATTACATTTATTTATACATCAATTATCAAGGTCTGTAGAGAGATTTCTTGCAATTTCCCTCGTGCTTGTATTAATACTAAATTAATAAAAAATGTAATTGCCTTCATTGTTAGGATTTTAAAAAATTAAAATATTTAATGTTGATAAACAGCATTTAAAATTAAATTTTTAATTTTGAGATAAGGTTTGGCCCAATGATCTCAGCGTCAAAAAATATAAATGAAATTCTCTTCAAGTCCAGCTACATATTTTGGTAATCACAAAATCCATTTAAGGTAATAATCAATGAAATATGTAATAGAAAGATTGTTGTGCATCATTATATTGGCATATCAAATTATTACTCATAAATTGTTACTTCTACAGGCCTATTATTCTAATCTAGATACAATGTACACTAAGCCAATGTAAAATAACAGGACAGAGTAGATCGTGTACAAATTGTTCCTATAAAACTGTTTTGAAGATATCTCACAATGAACCGAATTTTTCAGTTTAAAACGAACGCAGATCCAGATACTATGCATAATACGGTACATCCAGTATTCAGAAAAAAACACTTGAATACTTTGTTTTATTGTCTTCTATCTATTAGCTTTGCATCATTAAACTCGCATATCAGATTATGACTCATAAATTGTATTATTTATAATTCTACATGCCTATTATTCTACCCTAGATATGTACAGTTGACTCCGGTGATAGTGAACTTCTGGGGACTAACATTTGTGGATCACTATATCCAACGATGTCAAAATTAAATAGAATTTCTCCATAACGATTGATTCTATTAATATAGAGACACAGCAAAATGCATCTACAGCATGCACTGAAAATTTCAATATCTTCATATGTCCTTAAAAAATAATTTTTTTTCCAGTATTTACTTCGTACTTCGTAGTTTCTGTTTATCTTTCTCCAAAGTTCATGCTCTCTCCATGCTTGATTCTGCATTGTCTGCGGTGTCTAAGTAATGTAATGCAGTCTTGTCATCTTCAATGCCTCTTGCACTGTTTGAACGCCGTCCCACTCTCCCACGACCCTTCTACTCGCCTAATAACATCTGAAATGCTTTCGGTAGTGGGATGGCGCAATCGGCAAATGAAACTGATCGCTTTTCCGTGCGGCACTGCCGATATCGCCAGGCTGTAGCAGTAGCGTGCTTCCTGTCGCCTACGTAGAACTCAACGTGCTTTATGCCGCGGAATAGCCAGTAACACCAAGATTGAAGCTGATACAAACAATCGTTTTGCTGCAGCCAGTAGTGGCCCACGCAGGACACGGCCTTTGTTCCGGCAGTGAAACTGAATGGCACAAGGTCATCAGTAGGGAACGGAATTTATTGTAATAAAAAATGCAAAATATGTACATAAATATGTACTTATTTTTTCCAAATCATGCAAGAAAAAACAGAAAATATGTAAAATAAAAATTAATTATTGTGTTTAAAATTGTTCTCTACAAGTTTGAAGATATGGCGGTCACAGAAGCGCAGCAGCATTACATTTGATTTGTAAGTCAGATGATTCCGTAACATATATTGCAAACGCGCTTCTGAAATGTTCCGTTTCGACGTATAAATATATTTAAATGTAACGAAATATATTGTAATAGTAGGTAAAATATGTGAAAATATGTAATTATATCAAAATATGTAAAAATATGTTAAATAAAAATAGTTGTAGTTCATTCAAGTGTCTTGTAAACTCCAAAAAATATTATTGAATGTTGGTATCTAGATCCTAAAAACATGTAATTACATGGAAATCGGTTCCCTAGTCATCAGAAAGATGCCAATTCCAGGTCCGCTACCTTAACCTCAGAGGAGACTTCTTCGATTATGACCTTTGTCCGACGATATTTTTTTCAAGCTGCCTTGTGTTGGAATTTGTGGTACTGAGGCGATATATTCTTTTCTAGGAGGGAATTAATTTCCAGGACATTGCATTTGCTACGTTCACTATTGCCGAGGTTCAGGTTCGCTTTAACGGAAGCTTCTTTTGCCTATTGCTAATTTGAGTGAAACGGGACCAGTAACTTATTTATTTATTTATTTATTTATTTATTTATTTATTTACGTCAAAAAACAGTTAAAAACTGCGTATGACGGGCTATGGGGAAAAGTGAATTGTGTGCACATTTTCAAAATTCTGTGATCCCTACACTAAATCATATACTACTTAAGTTTTGAATTTTGAAAGGGAGAAAAAAAAACAAAAAAACTCCCATGTAATAAAATCGATTTTCAAGGATAAATAAGCAATAAATTTTGAATTTTGAAAGGGAGAAAAAAAAAACAAAAAAACTCCCATGTAATAAAATCGATTTTCAAGGATAAATAAGCAATAAATTTTGAATTTTGAAAGGGAGAAAAAAACAAACAAAAAAAACTCCCATGTAATAAAATCTATTTTCAAGTATAAATAAGCAATAAATTTTGGCTCTTATTACTTCCTGCCGCGACAACGTGGAAACGATAATTTGAATAATTGTATTTCCCACTGAATTCTAGAAGACGTGCACAGAAAATGAAGTTACATTTATGTCCAGAAGCAAAACAAGGGCCATCTCAGCATTTGCTCAATGGATCAGGGAAACTGGACGAAAAACCTGATCGAGATGGGGGTCATTGACCCGGAAACTGTGTTACAATAGTTGTTACAGGTTGTTTATACTCATTTATATAGTCCAAATGGTAATTAATGCATCATGTATCATTGTTAAAATTAATGTTACTTTTCTTGTGATGCTCAGTATAGTCTCTAATTGTATAGAAACAGTTATGCAGCAGAAACGATTTCACTTGGGATTTAAACTTTTCTATTGAATTTAATCGTTAATGTCATCTGGCAAAGTGTTGTAAAATAATGTACATGTATTGTATGTGAATTTTTTGTAATGAGCTGTTGATACTGTCACCTGATGAATATGATTTCTACGTCGAGTGTTATAGTAATAGACTTCGGCATTTTCTGAAAATATATTCCCGCCCTTAAGCAAGTCATTTTTTACAAAAACCACTGATTCGTAAATAGTTAAGTTCACTATAACCGAGTAAGTTCACTAGCAATAACCGAGTAAGTTCACATAACTTAAGTTCACTATAACCGAGGGTTCACTATATCCGAGTTTACTATTACCATGGTTCACTTTCTGAGCAATGTTCGCAAAAAAACATTCACCAAGTATTTTTTCAAAGACTTAGAAATGTGAATACACTCGATTCCCGTTGTAGTGAACTCGGATATAATGAACCCTCGGTAATAGTGAACTTATGCCACTGGTTCCGTTTCACTTAGGTTACAAAAAAAAACATAGGAAGACTCGGTTATAGTGAACCTGAACCTCAACTATAGTGAACTTGAAAAATACGTGCTTGAAATAAATTCTCTCCTGGAAAAGGATATATTGCCTCTGTGCCACAAATTTAAACACTAGGCAGCTTGAAAGAAATCGTCGGCCAAAGATTATAATCGAAGCAGTCTCCCCTGGGGTGAAGTTAGCGGACCCGGAATGGAAACCTTACGGATGATCTAATGCCACTAAGTTTCACTGTGGAAACGAAGGCCGTGCCCTGCGTGGGCTACCACTGGCAGCGGCGACGCGCGATTGCTTGCTTCAGTTTCAATCTTGGTGTTACTTGATATTCCGCGGGATAAAGCGCGTTTAGTTTTATGTACGCGACAGGAAACACGCGACTGTCACAGCCTGGCGATATCTGCCGTGCAGCTCGGAAAAGCGATCTGTTTCATTAGCCGTTTGCACCATCCCGCAACCGAAAGTATCTCGTATGTTATTAGGCGAGTAAAAGGGCCTTCGGAGAGTGGGACGGTGTTCAAACAGTGCAAGAAGCATTGAAGAGTGTCCAGACTGCATGAAGATAGACACAGAGGACAATTCAGAATCAAGTATGGAGAGACCACGAACTCTGGAGAAGGATCTAGAGAAATTACTAATGAAAAAGTACGAAGTAAACTTTTCAAAATAATTGATTTTTAAGGACAAATAAAAATATTTAAATTTTCAGCCCGTGCTGTTACTGTATTTTGCTGTATGTCTATATTAATAAAATCAATTATTATGGAGAAATTCTATTTAATTTTGACATCATCGGATATAGTGAACCTCGGATATACTGAACCAAACATGTTAGTCCCCTGAAGTTCACTACAACCGGAGTTGAATGTATATTGATGTGAAAAGTGAGTAAAGGATTATTAAGTTGAAAAGTTACGTAATTTTTTATTTCTCGATACCGCTTACGCAGTAGAGAGAAAGTGAACCAATGCTGCGCGAAAAAAACGGCGAATTTTTAGCAGAAAAACACTTATTACACGGTCCTGGTGACGAAAAAATGGATAAACCCAGATGCTAAATTTAGAAAAACACGTGGTGTAGCCAGAATCCATGTTTTGTGGGTCACTGATACCGAACAATCGAATGACAGCAAAACGTCTGTCTGTCCATCCGTTCGTGAAAAACGCTAGCGGTTAAACCGTTCAGCCGTTAAACCGTCCATTTTCTCCAAAATAGATATTCCCAAATCAATCTGCCTGAGGTCGTGGATCTTTACATTTGAAACCGAAATTTTAATTTTGTAGGGTACTTTACATAACGCTCACGGGACATTCTCCAAATTTTAAAAAAAAGGCTCCATCATTTTTGATTAAATTTTCTTGTTGGATTGTGTGAAGGACGTTTAAGAAAACAGTGAAGGTCTCATATTTGTTAAAAACCCTGACGTTTCGAAAATTGCAAAAGTTAAAATATTTTTCGGCGTCTTCCGACAACAAAATTATTAAAGATAGAGATTTGTTTCCCTTAATGAAATCTGTTAGATTTTTGAAATAAGGTCATGCACAATTTTTCGAAAATTTGAGTACTTTTTTCTTAGTTTTGTTTGAAAAGACGGGTGAGAAAGTAAGTACTGTATAAGCACCACTAGTTTTCTTTGTATGGAAACTAGAAGTGAGTGAGGCCAGAATCTTATGGAACCTACCACGCAGGGGCTGCCGCCGCCCCGCTACCACCGCGTGGACACCCCCGCCGCGGCGGCCGCCGCCCCAAAGAGGGAGCCTCCCCTTCCTCGCCCTGCAAACATACAAGTCTGGTAATTGCATCACCGGCGCGGTATTACTGTAACAGGCCGACGGCGTAATGGCCCCATTGATTTTGTCCCTGCATGTTTCATGGCGCTGGCTGCGTCGCGCCCGCCTCGTCACCCTCCCCTCCCCTCCCCCTCCCCCCGCCCCCGCACTCGGACGCTGCCCCGTGTCGGTGACGCGGTCAGGCTGTGAACTGCGCTGTGTTCACGCGCTCACAAACGACTAGATCCGGGTAAGAATCGATGCGTTAATGAATGTTTCGTCGAGTTCTCGTGTTCCCGTTGATGCCTTCTAATCTAGTGTTCGTGCAATTCAATGAATTTGCCATTAGTGTTCACCAATTTGATGCTGCAGATGTTCTGGGTCAATGTTTGTTGTGTTAGGTTGAGGTTGTTAAAAATAATCGATATTCAAAATAATTATACTATTGTTTTACGAAAATGGGTCTAATAAAAAATATTTTCTTATTCACTAAATAGTTGCATCAAAATTACTCCCGGAACGGCGGCACCGGATTTTGTATTGATTGTGCGTGGAGGAGACCAAAGTTAAATACATTTTTCTGCTTGTTTGACTTAATTGTCTTTTGAAGTTTTTAACAAAAGAAATTACACACAAATTAATACCTTGCTTTGTACTACTTAACATTTTGACTTAGCAGCCCTGCCCCGTATAGGGTAAGCGTATGTTAAACACGGATGAATGACGGATCCTTGTAAATGAGAATGCCACATTTGGTTGTCCTTGAATTTTTGTTTGAGGATATAGTTTTCGGCAGAAAAAGTCCTATTGTGGGCACCTTACACCGAGAAAGTGAATGATTCATATAATTACATGCAGTAAATTATTTCCTCTAACACGTGAAGTCTGAATTCACATTTTGAAGGTTCCTTGTTACCGAAAAATTGGATTACGATGAAACGTCTGTCCGATCATCTGTCTGTCCGTCTGTGAACAACTCTAGTGGCTAAAATCGTAGGCAGAATTTTCACCAAAACTGACAGAAACGGAGATGAATTTTTACTTTATCGCATATTACTTACGTAGTATGTATCGTAATGCTGCGTCGGAAACCGGCGATTTTTCGGCAGAAAAGTCTTATCGGCCCCTGATACCGAAAATGTGGATAATTCTTGTTAATATATGTAGTAAATTGCTCCGTTTAAAGCGTGAAGTCGAAATTCACATTTTGTAGGATATTTGTTACCGACAAATTGGTATGCTGTAAAACGTCCATCTCTCTTCAGTAAACAACACCAATGGCTAAACCGTAGAGAGGATTTTATATAAACAATATCAGTAGCAAAACTGATATTTTCCGATCGATCTCGCTGATGTGGCGGCCCCGTGAATTTGAAAAGGATATTTTGTTTTTGAGGGTACTTTACATGGCGATGCAAAGACATTTTCAAAATTTTCTAAAATATGGCTCCAAATTTTTTCTTTATTTTTTTTCTGAGATAGAGATAAATACACTTACAAAGATTGCATAGGTTCTATTTTCGTTAATTTCTTTAAATTTTCAAAAACTGCAATACTATTTTTCTCGGCATTGTCCTACAACTACAATATTGAAAATAAAGATACTTTTTTAATGAAATTTGTTCTTCAAAATTAATTTTCAAATGAGGACAAGTTCAATTTCTTCATAATATGAATAGTTTTCGCGCAATTTAGCCTGAAATAGAGACAATTTAAAAACAAAATTTCCTCAAAAATGATTTCAAAAACTTTTTGAAAGATAAGAGGTAAATGAACTGATTAAAATGATATACATTAATATGATGTAACCCTTTAGATTTTATAAAAAATAAACATATGTATGTTCAAATAGAATTATATTACGTAACCGTTGCATATAATGCGAGAAATTAAATGCTGGTTGTAGTACCTCTAGTTTGTATATTGTAACGTATTGTAGGACTACAGTTAGCAACCGCCACAAAGGGCGGCGGCAGAGGATTAGACGCCAGGGGCCAGGCAGGATGTGACACGCCGAGGTATTCTGGGAAATCCAAAGAGCTAGGAAAGGGATGCCCAAAGTACGGGACAGCGCATTTTTGCCGCGTGCCGCGTGTCAAATTCTTGGAATCCAGGAAATGGATGTCCAAAAATGCCTGGCAAAGCGGTCAGTGTGGGCCGTGTGCAAAACCCAGTGACGTTTCAGGTCACGTGGGTGGGGGCTATATAAGAGCGGACGCAGAGCGCGGGGGGGGGTTTGTTGAGCTGAGAGGGAACCCTCGTGCGAACGCACAAACTTGCGCCCAGGGCGGTGCGGAGCCGAGCTAGGCTCGTGCGGCAAACCATGTTTGGGACGCCGTTGTGGACTATATCCACGGGTGACAAGAGGTCGCCGGAGCTGTCTGCTGTGTGCGGGAGGCTCGCTGAGGAGTGGCGCGGGCCACGAGTCAGTTATTCATTTTTAAGGATCGCTCCTGCGATCAGGAAAGTAAAGATCTACCAGAGCTGTAACTTAAAGTAGTACTGTACATATTGTGAATAAACCGTACATATTTATCATTGAAGCTCGTGTCTGTGATTATTGTGTATTCCCACGACGTCACAGACGGGTAGACATAATTGGTGGCAGCGGTTATAAAGAAACCCACGGGGGAGTACGTGCACCCACCAAATAGCATAATTGGTGGCAGCGGTTAAACGAATTCCACGGGGAATATCACCCACCAAATAGCATAATTGGTGGCAGCGGTTATAAAGAAGCCCACGGGGGAATACGTGTACCCACCAAATAGCATAATTGGTGGCAGCGGTTAAACGAATTCCACGGGGAATATCATTCACCAAATAGTATAATTGGTGGATGCGGTTATAAGAATTCCACGGGGAAGTGTTGCTCAATTGTGATAATAGCAGCAGTTAAAACATTCACGCCGGAACGGCACGGCATTGTTGCACCATACTCATACGTGGTCGCAATATTACGAACAGTGGGTGGGCCAGTGCGTGGGTGTGTCGACGGGCAGACATAATTACGACGCACGGGAGCAGAGAGGGTCCGCTCCTAGCCAGACGCCCACGTCTTCACGGCAACGCCGGAAGGAAGGAAGGAAGGAAGGACGGAGAAGGAAGGACGTCTCAAGGCCAACCGGCTTTGATAAAATCAAGAAGTCAGCAAGGATCTGGTGTAAGTATAGCTATCTGCATTGTAAGGTTCAGTTCAGGTTTCAGTTATGGCTTACTTACCGAGATTCGGGAAAGATTGTGTAGTGCACGTGGCACAGGAATTAGGACTCCAAATTACAGGTGGGGAAACTTTGGTAGTTCTAAAAAAATTGATAGAGGAGCATTCCGATTACGAGGAGGAATTTGTGAAAGGGATAGCTCAGGCATATAAGGATGAACGCGAACGAGAAAAGGCCGAACGCGAATTAGCCTATAAGGATCAAAAAGCCGAACGCGAAGCAGAGAAGGAACGTGCATTTCAGTTAGAAAAACTGAGAATAGAACAGAGCCAACTGGCGGGTAGAGCTAGTCCGCAGTCCGAAGTAAATAGCAAAAGGCACATTCGATTAAATCAAGTTATGAGCCGATTCAAAGGGGAGAACGACGACATAACAGCATTTTTAAGTGTTTTTGAGAGTCAGGCGGAACAATTAGAAATTCCAGAAGAAGAGTGGGTGGCAAATCTTATGGGACTGCTCCCACACCAAATCAATGCATCGCTAACTTTAGAAGGGCAAGGTAGTAGAACAGAATATGCCGATTTAAAGAATAGGTTATTAGAAATGTATCGATTCAATGCCGAGAAGTTTCGACAATTGTTCGCGAAACATGTAAAAGCCGCGAATACTACCTGGAACGTATACGCGAGAGAGCTGAAAAATTATTGCAAAGAATGGGTAGCAGGACTAGATATTCATACGTTCGAGGACTTAATGAATCTAATTGTAACCGATCAATTGAAGCGTCGTGTGCCTATTGATATTAAAGAGCATTTTATTGATGAGTGGGGAGAATTTAAGATGCCGTTAGAACTAGCTCGTAAACTAGACAACTATGAAAACAATAGGGCAGGCTGGAAACGGTCTTCGTTCAAGCCTTATAGGAAATCGGAAGCCGTAAGGGAACAAGTTGCAAGCACGAGCAAGACGATGCCGATAGTACCGGAATTTCAGGGGAAATCGAGCGGTAAGAAAACCGATGTTAGGGCAGCATACGAGAAGCCAGACAAGCGGAAATGCTACGGGTGTGGTGCCACAGACCACATGGTCCGTGAATGCCCGCAGCGCCGCGTGGCCGAAAAAATGAATCATGTGGCAGACAAAACAGCTACGGAATTGTTTTCACCGTACGTGTTCTTTGGAAAAATTAATAAAATTCCCGGAAGATTTTTGCGCGACTGTGGTGCCAGTTTCGATCTTGTCCATGAGAAATTTATTAGCGACGAGAATTTAACGGGAGAAAGCGTGTGGATTTTGCAACCGCTTGATGCCTCACCACGAAATCTCCCGGTGGCAGAAGTCACTATTGAAGGGCCATTCGGGAAAGTAGTAACTAAAGCCGCAGTTGTGCCTCAGGAATGCGACAGCGGATATTACTTATTAAGTAATAGAACAGCTGCTCTGTTGGAAGAAGTAAAGGCAGGATTTATTGAGCCACAATTAGTTGCAGCCGTAACGACGCGGGCAAAAGCCGCTGAAACGTCGCGGGTGACTCAAGAGTCGGGGCCGGCTGACCGACACGCAGGCGAGTTTGACGCGGACGAGCAGGTAGAAAACCTTGAACAATTGAGGCAGCAGGGAGCCGTTAGTGAAAGGGACGCCAGTGCAAGTGTACTAACGCCCGAAGTGAATGAACTCATAAATGTTACCCAGACTGAGTTCGCAGCTTCACAACAAAGTGACCCGGAAATGAAAACATTATACGACGCGAATAAGCACAACGTAGCAGATTGTAACTCAAACTTTGAAGTTGAGGAAGACGAGCTGGATAAGTACGCTATTAACCTTGATAGTGTCGACTTCGATGCGGAAGCTATGCTCGAAGGAACAGAAGTCGAAGACGAGTTCCGCGACAAACTGCTCAAATTAATTGTAAAGTACAAGCATATATTTTCAGACAGACCAGGGTTGACGGATGTCGTCACCATGGACATTGAATTGACGGACGAGTCGAAAAAGATAAGAAGTGCGCCTTATCGAATGTCGCCGCGTCAATCAAAAATTTTGCAGGAAGAAATCGCGAAGATGTTACGGGATAACATAATCGAAATAGGCGACTCTGATTATGCTTCCCCTATGATTCTTGTAGAGGCGCCGGGACGAAAACCAAGACCGTGCGTAGATTATCGCAAGCTAAACCAAATTATAAAATCAGAATATTTTCCGTTGCCGAACATGGAGGAGAGGATAGAAGCAGTAGCGGCAGCTAAGATTATTACTACATTGGATTTAGCAAAATTTTATCATCAGATACCGCTCACTCCGAGAGCGCAAAGATATGCGGCTTTCTGTACAAGCTTTGGCACGTATAGGCCATTAAGATTGCCCTTCGGGCTAAAAAATGCACCTTTTCAGTGCAGTAGGATGATGGCAGCTTTATTAGCAGGATGTGCAGAATTTGCAGTCCCATACTTGGATGACATCGCCATTTATAGCGACACATGGCAAGAACACCTTAGACATTTAGAGCAGGTGTTTCTAATATTAGAGAAAGCGAAGTTGCATGTGCAGCCAAGCAAGTGTAAATACGCGCGTAAGAATGTGCAATACCTAGGCTACATGGTTGGTAGTGGCATGATGCGGCCGGTAGAGGCCAAAGTAAAAACTATTAAAGAGCACCCCGTACCTCAAACGAAAAAGCAAGTGCGTGCTTTTCTCGGATTAACGGGTTACTACAGGAAATTTATTCCCGATTATGCGGGTATATCAGCGCCATTAACGGACTTATTGCGAGGTCGCGAACGGCAAGGCAGGGTAACGTGGACGCCAGCATGCGAGATGGCATTCGAGAAACTGAGAAACGCTCTCTGTCACGAACCCGTCCTTCACGCGCCAGATTTTAATAAGGATTTTATAGTGCAGTGTGATGCGTCAAAAGAGGTATTGGCATCATTTTGGCACAGTATAATGATAGAGGAGAAGAAAAACCGGTGTTATACTTAAGTCGTAAATTCACAGATTCGGAATTATTACGATGTACAACAGAACAGGAGTGCACAGCCATAATATGGGCATTGCAGAAATTAAAGTACTATTTGGATGGAAATGCAAAAATTAAAGTGGAAACAGACCACAACCCATTAGTATGGCTAAATAATTGTTCAAGTAAGAACCCGAGATTGATGCGTTGGTCATTAATGATCCAAGCATACAATTTAGAAATTATTCATAAAAGGGGTAAGGATCACGTAAATGCTGATGCCTTAAGCCGTATGTTTTACTGATACATGGAACCTGAACTGAACTGGGAATGCGGAGGGCTACACTGAACCGAATCACTTGATTGCATTGTATAAAATCAAGACAAGAGAAGAATCACTGTATATATGTAACAAATTGTTGAAAGTGTATTGTTTGTGTATTCTGTTTGTTTCATGTGTGTCTTATGTATGTGCAATTATGGGTACAAAGTGAAGCTCTGAAGACATTGTTGGTTCTGGGGGTATCAGGGAAAGTATCACATCATTTGATTGTGAATACTACGGAGGTAATTGCAGCAGACTGTATGTAATTTAAGATTGTAGAAAATTGTATATATTAGAATGAAAGGAGGTACGTGAAGTAGGTTAGTTATTTATATTAGCTAGATTTTGATAAAAAAATATGTTGTAAATATAGAGTAGGTTAGAGAGATCAATAGAGTGTGAGCCCAATGGCCAGGTAAATGGTATAATCATATCCAGATCCACAAATCTAGTTGCGGGACGAATTTTTTATTGTGGTTATATCCTGCATAAAAAATTCAAAATAGGGTATGGAGAAGTATGTAACGTATTGTAGGACTACAGTTAGCAACCGCCACAAAGGGCGGCGGCAGAGGATTAGACGCCAGGGGCCAGGCAGGATGTGACACGCCGAGGTATTCTGGGAAATCCTAAGAGCTAGGGAAAGGGATGCCCAAAGTACGGGACAGCGCATTTTTGCCGCGTGCCGCGTGTCAAATTCTTGGAATCCAGGGAAATGGATGTCCAAAAATGCCTGGCAAAGCGGTCAGTGTGGGCCGTGTGCAAAACCCAGTGACGTTTCAGGTCACGTGGGTGGGGGCTATATAAGAGCGGACGCAGAGCGCGGGGGGGGGGTTTTGTTGAGCTGAGAGGGAACCCTCGTGCGAACGCACAAAAACTTGCGCCCAGGGCGGTGCGGAGCCGAGCTAGGCTCGTGCGGCAAACCATGTGTTGGGACGCCGTTGTGGACTATATCCACGGGTGACAAGAGGTCGCCGGAGCTGTCTGCTGTGTGCGGGAGGCTCGCTGAGGAGTGGCGCGGGCCACGAGTCAGTTATTCATTTTTAAGGATCGCTCCTGCGATCAGGAAAGTAAAGATCTACCAGAGCTGTAACTTAAAGTAGTACTGTACATATTGTGAATAAACCTGTACATATTTATCATTGAAGCTCGTGTCTGTGATTATTGTGTATTCCCACGACGTCACAATATCATACGATTCATAAGAACTTGACAGCACCCTCTCTGGAAAACCACCCCTCTGAGAGCCCGATTGGTCTTGGATAGGACCCTAAACCCATACATGTATGTAAATCGTCTCCCGGTTAGCAGACCACCCCTCTCCACGGCCACAGACCAAATCTTTAATTGCAATCTATATATTTAAAAAATTAAGGTATTCTGCCATGGCTTCGTTTGGAGCTTCTACTGAACCGATTGTAGTATTCTTCCCCTTTAAATGGAAGAATGTGATCTCTAGATGTGTTATCAGATACTGTTAGTGTTGATTCGCCAAAATTTACGGCGTAAATTAATTAATTAAAACATTCTTTAATACTACGCTTATCAACATTCAATTGTTTTCTTCCAAAGGGTTGCCGTTTCAAAATTGATAGATGTGAGTCCACGCTGCTTCACGGTGGCGCTGCTTGATGTTTTGTTTTGATTGTTGAGATTTGTTTACAATTCGTCAAGGTTTTGTTTCAGCGTAATAATTGCATTGTGGCGTTGACAGTTTGCATGTATTTGCCTTTTGTGGTGTATTTTGTAGAGAACATTCGGGCAGTGGGTTTTGCTCGGTTGTACTTAAGTAGTGAAGTTGTACACAGGTTATGTCGAAATCCGAATCGTTGCCCACGCGCCCCAATAGACGCAAACGTACATTAAGTGGACGCAGGGCAAGAGAAAGTCGGGAATATTTTTTCAGAAATGCCGAAGTCTAGCATCACTATAACACTGACGTAGAAATCATATTCATCAGGTGACAGTATCAACAGCTCATTACAAAAAATTCACATACAATACATGTACATTATTTTACAACACTTTTCCAGATGACATTAAACGATTAAATTCAATAGAAAAGTTTAAATCCCAAGTGAAATCGTTTCTGCTGCATAACTGTTTCCATACAATTAGAGACTATACTGAGCATCACAAGAAAAGTAACATTATTTTTAACAATGATACATAATGCATTATTTACCATTTGGACTGTATAAATGAGTACAAACAACCTGTAACAACTATTGTACTACAGCTTCCGGGTCAATGACCCCCATCTCGATCAGGTTTTTCGTCCAGTTTCCCTGATCCATTGAGCAAATGCTGAGATGGCCCTTGGTTTGCTTCTGGACATAAATGTAACTTCATTTTCTGTGCACGTCTTCTAGAATTCAGTGGGAAATACAATTATTCAAATTATCGTTTCCATGTTGTCGCGGCAGGAAGTAATAAGAGCCAAAATTTATTGCTTATTTATCTTTGAAAATATATTTTATTACATGGGAGTTTTTTTGTTGTTTTTTCTCCCTTTCAAAATTCAAAATTTATTGCTTGTTTATCCTTGAAAATAGATTTTATTACATGGGAGTTTTTTTTCTTTTTTTTCTCCCTTTCAAAAATTCAAAATTTAAGTAGTATATGACTTAGTGTAGGGATCACAGAATTTTGAAAATGTGCACACATTTCAGTTTTCCCCATAGCACGTCATACGCAGTTTTAACTGTTTTTTTACGTAAATAAATAAATAGTAGAAGTCGTGTTAGTGAGGTCATTTCGTTCTCTGTTGGGTCGTTGTCTATGAAATGTCAGTTTTGTTCTGCTTTGTACTTCCCATGTGAGAGAAATTCTGTAAACGAGTTTACTCTGTGTTGCTTAAATGGGAAAATAAGTTTACCTTCGAGCAATATGCCAGAAGAAATGAAAGTAGTTTATAGGAGATGATGACACATCAAAAAATTTTAGAAATAATATTCGTCAGTATAATAGTGCTCTTTCTTTTGTGTCATTTGGTGCCGATATTGCACTGCCACCTGGTCATGGGCCATACATCTTCAAAATTTTGGAAACTCCACATCACAAAATATCTTCGTTATACCCTGAAGATCCAAACAATGCAACATATTGTGAACATTAGTCTGGGCACAGTATTTTACATTTATCTCAGATCTCACCGTCAAATTTTGACGGGTTCTCACTAGTTTTATTAATTTTTCCTTTTTAAGATACCACTTTTAGGAAAATTCTAAGAATACAGAATACGAAATTTTCCGTACTTAAAATGAAAATTGAGGTTGTAAACAGCAGTCGCGCAACATGCCCTGCGCTTCACCTTCATTCTCAGAGAAATCACAGGACGGTAGGGGAGGAGGATTCCAAGAATCAAGTAACAATAAACCGTGGGCATTGACATGGTATCACGACTGCTCGCTTCATATCACTTTCATTTCTTCTAACGAGACGGCGGATAGAAAATTGACATAACGTTTACTTCTTTGAATTAACAGAGTCTTCCTTACCTTACCTTCCTGGAAGAACACCTGGTGCGGTAGAATATCAATTGAAAGTCAAGAGTTATCGAACGGGAAGTAATACATTTTTAAAAAAAACAACTAGAGGTGCTAAAAAAAACCTACTTTCTCACCTTTAGTAATGGTTAGGTAATACTATTTATGCCACAATTTCTCTCTGAATTAACAAATCTGTCATCATTTTTTGTAAAACTGATTTGAAATCGAACATTTGGTGTGACAATTAAATAGTTTCCAAGTAATAGATTTTTATTCAAAACCTCAATCCTTCAGTTAGAGCGGGGCAAAATTATCGATCGGTCTCACTGGCTTTGCTTTCGCAGTCTCGGAAGTCGCGCTCGCGCTTCATCTCTGCCCGTTGAAATCTATACGTTGGTATCCCTCAAGAATCGGAAATGTCGGATTCGCTCTATTCTCAGCTGTTCTCGCCAGTATTAGCCGGTATCGGCAGACTCGGCCGCTCAACGGGATTTGAAGTCACCACGTTGTAATTGATTAATTATAATCGCAAGAAATACAATTGCAATTAATATATTAATATGTTCAAAAGTAACAATCAATCGATTAATTGGAAATAACTTTAAAGAGAGAAAACAATTTTTGAAATAATTAAAAGAAAAAAAAGGTGAAAGTACTTTAAAATCAACTTTTTCGCTATATCCATAAAATATAATAAAAATAAAAAACTAAAATAATTTTCATCGATTCTTCTTACTGTGAATTATTACTACTTATTACTTTACACTGTGAATTATCACAAGATATTGAAATGATATTAATTGGAATCTCTAATGATGTAAATAAGACCTGCAGTTTCTTTGCAAGTAAGCAATGAAAATACTTTACAAGGCAAAAAGTTCGCAATCCAAAATTACATATGAAATCACAAAAATAAGCGTTAAGGAAAAAATAATTCATTTCATACCCATTGGAATGCCATATAACTTTCTTACATAACCGAATGGAAGGCATATTTATTAAACACAATAAACATTTGGTATTAATTTCATCATTTAATGATAAAAATGTATATGCTAAACAAAATTGGGATGGGCACTGTTTCTTCCCTGTGTGAAAACGTCTTTTCGTCACTGGGCACAAGTTATTGTGGAACAGTTGATGAAAGCCGCCAAGGCTTCTGAATTGGTCGACGAAATCGGGCACCAAACAACGGCACCCACGGCAAATCAGCCTATTCAACTCCTTGCCCTATCGCCACACACGAGTAGAATTTTCAAAAATTCGAAATAAATAATTCATTATCATATACTACATACGTTATACACCACATAAAATGAGGGAAAATTAATAAATTTATAACATTGCTTGGTAATAGAAAAATGCGTAACACTGTAATTTAGTATAAGCCTAGAAATTACAAAAATTAATGTTTTAATTGTGTTTGATTCCATCACTGGCATACGAAAGGGACCTAACACGAAATTCTTTCAATTATCAGAGCCTGTCTTACATTTCTCTTACCTTCCTGGAAGAGCATCTGGGCGGTGAGATGTCAACGTCGGAAGCCGGGGTTATCGACTTGCCCCATGAGACGCGAGTGAGGTTTGCATTGCGAATTTGGGCCCAGCGCTCACCCGTGACTCACCGGTCACCTACGACCCACCTTTCTTTTGCGTAAAGAATTGAGAGGAAAGCGAGCTTTTGGTATCTAAAGATAAAGAATGTCAAATTCAAAAACAAATGACATCATCGGTCTAGAACTAGACAAAAAATAGAGGTTCGATGCAGAACGACCGGGATTAGTGAAAGTGAAAATGATTTATTTTTAACCAAGACTAGAAGAAAAATTTCAAGAAAAAAGGCTTTGAAAAATATCTTAAAATACATTTACGCGAAAATAGGCGAAATAAATATTAGTCAGAACAATTATTTTTTCATCATTTTTGGTTATATGCCAAAAGCCTGAGGTTAGCTACAAAAACTATAGGTATCGCTAGATTGCTTATGCATTGGTCACCATACAAATGGCAAATAAAAGAAAAACACATTGCGAGAGATCCGGTGACGCCTGCAGCATTCATTCGACGCGGTCGGCGCAGCCCGATAACAGGCCAAGTTTCGGTGTCGTTCGTTCTTGATAATGGCAGTGTCGGAACTGGGATTATCGGAACCAGCAGTATCGGCGCGCCTGGTCTCGCCGCCGAGAACGAACGGAACTGAGGGCGTTTTTGTCGGGCTTTACCTTCAGTGGGCGCGCTAAAAATCAGAACGCGAGTGGTCGCCTGGATTACAATAGTAATTCATTTTTAAAAAATTCTTATAAATAATATTTTAGGAACAAATCGTCTATTGGTTCAAGCAGACGAGTAATGGTATCTAAAACACTTACAAGAGACAGAATACTATAACATTTATTAGAACGTTAATATATTATAAATTCTGTGAAATGCTACACAAAGATGCTTGTATTTTGCCTTTAAACAAATATACGCGCCGACCGCGTCAAATGAATGCTGCAGGCGTCACCGGATCTCTCGCAATGTGTTTTTTTTATTTGCCAGATTTGTATGGTGACCAATGCATAAGCAATCTAGCGATACCTATAGTTTTTGTAGCTATATGCAAGTAACTGTTTGTTTTTGAAAAGTCTTTTGCTCTAAACGTTTTGAGCACTCGATACACGTTGCATTGTGAAAATAAATAAAGCAGTTTGACAAAATACTCTCATCTGGTCACAATTTACCCACTACTGTCGAGTGTTCTTGTTTCGGTGATGTTCAGAGAGATAATGACCCACGTTGGCCTTGGTGACTCCGCTGACCCCTCGGCTCATTCTTGGATTCCCAGTAGACGTCTCCCGCGTGTTATTATTGTCATCGGTACAGTTTTTCTCTCGATCATCCTTTTCATTTGTTTTCATAAGGATCCTTTAAAAATACCTTTCTAGTAAACTTTTCTTCATTGTTGTTCTTTGTATAAACATTCACAGCATTGATTGCAGATTCATGTCAGTTTATATCAAACACAGAACCGCAAGTGGACGCATAGATTACTATTGTAATCCAAGCTGTTTCCGGCGCTTATCACTAGTGCAGCAGTTATCACTTGTGTCAGATTTCACTATAATTCAGTAGCTGAAGCCGCCCACGAAAGGTACTGAAAAGTCCATGTGAAAAGTTCGTCAACTCTCGCTGTAAACAGCAAATGAATAAGACTGGATTACAATAGTAATTCCACGTGACAACTGAAGGGTAAAATGAAAATATATTTCTGGCATTGAATTCATTGTATAAGGTATGCGACGTATTCATGAACACATCGGATAAGTTCTTCAGCCTTACAATATTCTGCGTAAGCAATATGCTAGAAAGTAAAATAATTAAAAGTTAATAAATAATACGATACTGATAGCATTGGTAAATAAATGCAAATAGATCGGAAAATATATAATAGTAATTATTAAACACTGTACCTGTAAACATTGTACTATTCTTCAAATATATAAAAGTATTAGTTTATAATAACGCGAACAAAAGGCACCCGTCATTATAGCCTTGTTATCAGTACGGCGTTTCAACAATGGGTTACAAATGCAACAATAACCGGTAATTCGTATGGGATACCCATTTTGCCAATTAACATTGTTGATACTCCTAGCAAGAAAATTAAAATTGATAGAAAAATACAAAGATTAAAAATAATATTTTTATATTCATCAAAATTACTAGTTTTTACATGCATTACTCTTCATTACCACATCTTATCAAGCAAAGCGAAATCATCTATTTCACATTTATATACAATGAATGGACACAATTAAAAATGAAATAAAATAAATATAATAAAATTAAATATGAAATAATATACAAATTCTAACTTACGTAGCATCCAACCGCGTAGCACCAACATTCATTTTACGTGCACGAAGCGCAATAAATTGGGAGCGGGTGACTATGTTTGTCGCCACAAATACTCATATTTTATAAAAACAAAATCATAACGACCTTATTTGAATATGTTTTTCATTAACACATTTCATTAAGAAAAAAAACTGTAGTTGTAGGAAGACGCATTTTCAAAAAATTTTGAATTGTTTCAATTTTCGAAACATCAGGCATTTTCATAAACACGGGACCTACACTATTATCTTAAGCGTCCTTTACGCTAAGATATAAATTTAACAAAAGAATGTGCTGTTAAGAAAAAATGGTTAAAATAAAAATAAAAATCACCTATGTTTGACACAAAATTTCGCAAAAAATGCTCATGTTTTTGCAAAATTTAACATGTCACTATTTTTAGATGTTTTTCATGAACACATTTCATTAAGAAAAAAATGTTAATCTTCATAGGCAGACAGAGGCGGACGAGTAGAGAGACTGACAGGCAGGCGTACAGACGGACGGGCAGGCAGACACAGACAGACAGAGACAGTCAGAGAGAGACAGAGACGGAGTCAGAGAGACAGAGTAAGAGACAAAAAGACAGGGTCAGAGACAGAGTCAGAGAGCCAGAGTCAGAGAGATAGATCAGAGACAGAGTCAGACACAGAGAGAGGGTCAGAGAGACAGACAGGCACGGGCAGAGACAAGGCGGACAGACAGAGAGAGAGAGAGAGAGAGACATAGGTGACGTTAGGTGACAGACACAGACAGACTTTAGGTGCCGCATTCAGGAGAAGATAGTTGTTACCAGGTGTTTCAGTTGCTGGTCTTTTGGGCACTTGGCGCGAAACTGTAAAGGGCCTGACAGGTCAAAGAATTGTCATCGATGCGGTGAAGGAGGGCATTTTGTTAAGACCTGCATTAAGTCTTCATTGTATCTGTCAAGGGAAAGACAGTGAGCCGCATGAAACTGGTAGCTATAAGTGCCCCTATTATCAAAAGGCTTTGCAGAAAGCGGAACGGAGTTGGAAAACTGAGAATGAGGGTGCCTCTCCTCCATCTTAATCATTTCGAGGCAGCGCAAGACCTTCTCAACAAGACGGTGCGCGAGATGATGATAGACGTCGCGAACATGTGCGAGCAATACCGGAATATAACCGGTCTCCAATGAGTTTCGGACGCGTCTAATCGAGCTGCGGTGTGGATTTGTGGTAATAGTCCAGTTCAGGAAGTTATGCAAGTCCCAGGGGATGGATTCACTTGGATCAAGGGGTTCGGTACATATTTTTATAGGTTTATGTCGCGCCCAAGAGTCGCTCGGGGAGTTCAAGGCATTACTCGATAGATTATTGGATGATGCGAGAGAACGAAGGCCTCTTATTGTTGCTTGAGACTTTAATGCATGGACCACTGAGTGGGGCAGCAGGGTAACGAACGAACGTGAGATGGCTTTCCTGGACAGCCTTGCCCGTTTAGACGTCTACCTCTGCAACACGGGTAACAGTCCGACCTTTGCCTTGAATAGCCGCAGCTCCGTCGTTGACTTGACATTCGCATGTGATAGCCTTGCTAGACGGATTACGGCGTCGGATGTTAGCGATCATTATGCACATAGCGACCACCAAGCTATTATACATGAAATCAGGGAGAAATGTAGGTTAAGTTCTGCAAGGGATAGGAGAGTAACTTAGAACCACAGGACGTTCGATCGTGATTCTTTCGCTGCCATGATGGAGGGCAACGTTATGCTGGTCGGAAAGTCTGAGGATATGGTGGGAACAGTAATGAACCGAGTCTTTGACGCTTGTGATGCATCAATGACGAAAAGCCTCAAGAAAGAACGCCGTCTTCCAGTGTACTGGTGGACTGACGAGATTGCGGAACTTCGCAGAGAATGCCACCGCACTCGTAGGTTGGCGCAATGCGGATGGGTTCGCCTAAATTATGACACTCTCAAGGAAAATCACATGACCGCCAGAATAGCTTCCACAAAAACTATTCAGATCAGCAAGGATCGGCGCTGGAAAGAGTTAAGCAATGAGGTGGATGCTGATCCCTGGGGTCGTCCGTATAAGGTAGTAACAGCCAGGCTCAAGGCTCTGTCCAGGCCACCCCCGACTTGCCCGGTCTTCTTGGAGAAGATAGTTGCTACTCTGTTTCCTCATCAGAGAGATGTGTTGCCGCCTACGTATCCGATTGAAGATCTACACGAGGCTCCGAGGATTTCATTAGACGAACTATCAAAGGCTTGCGATAAGGTCCAAGATTGCAAAGCTCCGGGTTTGGATGGGGTGCCGAATGTCGCTATTAAGACCGCTATGAAGACCCGGCCAGATTTATTCCTAGAGGCATACAATGCGTGCGTGCGAGAGGGGAATTTTCTCCGTCGTTGGAAGCAACAACGGCTGGTCCTTGTTCCGAAGGGCGATAAGCCACCTAGCGACCCGTCAGCATATCGGCCTATATGTTTATTGGATTCTGCTGGCAAGTTGTTAGAGCGGATCATCTGCAAACGGATTGAAGAATACGCGGAGGGGCCTCAGGGACTGTCTAATAATCAGTATGGCTTCAGGAAGGCGAGATCCACAGACGACACGGTCGTCATCGGGGAGTCGTAGGGTCGCCATCGACATCGCAAACGATGGAGAAAAGGTGCAAAGAAGTATTGCGCTATTGTTACCCTCGACGTCTGGAATGTATTTAATACGGCTAGGTGGAGTTCCATACTTACTGCATTAAAAAACTGGGAGTTCCGAATTACATAATAAAAATAGTCAGAAGCTACTTTGAGGAAAGGACTTTACTATACGAAACTGAGACCGGAATAAAAACGTTTGGTATCTAGGGTGGTGTTCCGCAAGGCTCGGTACTTGGCACGCTGTTGTGGAATATTATGTATGATTCCATTTGGAAGCTTCACCTGCCAGAAAACGCTAAGGCTTCTGGATTTGCTGACGATGTTGCCGTGGTACTGGTCGGCAAATATACTGAAGAGGTCACGCAGGTTGCCAACGAGCCAGTAGCTACGATTCGGCGGTGGCTAACGCCGAAGTTGGGGCTCTAGATGGCCGAGCATAAAACGAAGGCTGTTTGGGTGACAGGCAGGAAAGTGAAAGAGGGTATTACTCTCAATGTAGTGGTAATAAAATAGCCGTCTCTAAGATACTTAGGAGTCCAGATGGACGCGAGACTCCATTTCGACGAGCACTTGCGTATAGTCAGCGAGAAAGCGTCTCGCATGGCCTCCGCCTTGGTACGAATGCTGTCTAGCGCAGTTAACTCTATGCTGCTCTACGCAGCCTCCATTGGGACAGATGCTTTTGGGATCCAGTGGTACGCACGCGGTGCGAAGTCAGTGTACAGAAGGTCCGCCTTGAGGGTGGCCCGGGCGTTTCGCACGGTTTCGTATGACGCTGTGCGTGTGATAGCTGACATGCCCCCTATAGATCCCATGGCACAAGGAAGGGTCAGGCTGTACAGACGTAAGCGAAAGGGAGCTGCAAATAGCGTCATCATGAAGGAAGAGAGGGAGGAGACAATGACTCAGTGGCATGGACGATGGACTCTATCATCCACTGGACGATGGACATATTCCAGACATAGCAAAGTGGACCCAAAGGAAACACGGAGATGTGGATCATTATTTGACCCATTTGTTAACGGGGCACAGGTGCTATTGTGCATACCAAACTACGTTTCCGGTTGGAAGATGACTCTTGCCCAACCTGTGATCCCTTGGTTGAAGATATGGAGCACGTGTTCTTTCACTGTCCGCGCTTCGTTGAGGAAAGAGAAGAACTCTACCGACTCCTCCTGCAGGTTATGACTCCTGATACCACCGTCGCACGGTGTGTAATTTCGGCCATCTAGGTGGACATAATTCAATTTTCCAAAGTACTCAAATGAATTAAGTTGGGTATTTGTTTGATTTTAGAATGTCCATAGTGTATGAATTGGGTATTGTTTTTCTTCTGCATCGCTTGAGGCGGCAGTAGAACAAGTTCGAACTTGCACGATCTCGCGCTGACACCGCGCGGCTCTATCAGTCGCATTTCAGTACATCTCGTGTTGGAGACCAGTGCTCATCGCCTTCTACTCACAGAGAGGTGGTGATTAAATAATTTTGTTTTTGGGTGTTTCTTCTTTTTATTAGCGCCTAAAGATAAGCAAAAAGTGTCTGCGATTGCTCGTGGGGGTCTTTTGAAAAAGTAAGTAATTTTAGTTCTACTTTCGCGCCATTTTACAAATGTATCTAGACTTTTAATACAGAGTTTACAGGAGTTGACGTTTGTGACTATGTAGGTATTAAACCTTATTCATTTGGCTATGTGAATCATGAAAGATCAGCTGCGCATACCTGCGCACTCAAGAGTTTTTAATTTTTTTTCGCAGTGGAGCGCTTGATTTCACGGAGGACGCTATTTCATGTATGGTGTGAAAGCTCCACGGAAGCAAGGTATGACGCCGTGCTATCGTATGTTTTACACGAATTAGGTGAGGAAAATATTACCGACACTTCAATCATGCCCATAAAAATTCAAATTAAAATTTTTTGTCAGTTTATCATCAGAAAATGGAAAAATGTGCGAGGCATAAACAGCGTTTTCTAGAAAATTACTCATCTTGGCTGCAGGAAGATATCAAATTTTCAATAAATTTATCGACAATTGCTCCAAGTACATCACTATTAGATGATACTACTAGAGGCTTTGGCCGTCCAGTTAAGACATTTAGTTCGTGTGGCCCTAGAGCTAAAGGGCGGACAGTAAAACAGCTCTTATGTTTGTCCACAGAAGAATTCGGAACAGCTACCGGAATAAAATTAAGGAATGAAGGAAAATGAGATTCTTCGAACATAGTGAAGGAACTTGTACTTGCTTCTCCTGATAGAGGCACAAAAATTAAGAAAGTTCGAAGATCGTTGCATCAGGAACCATCTTTACTCTCTCCAGAACAAGCACTCGCTCTAATGGTGAGTACGAATTTGTCTATTCGGCAATATTTACGAATACGAAAGCAAGCCGAAAAAACAAATTGTAAACCCACCGTATAATAGAGTTAAGGGGCAAAAGTAATGTGCTATCCAGGAGGAGTGAAAGTGACAGAAATATCGGCTGAGATACCTCTACAGTCAGTTATTGACCATACAATTCGTCGTTTGTGCGAAATCCAAGATATCAGAGAGAAATTTCAACTACAGTCTAAAGCTATTTTTGAAATTATTATAAAATGGGGTTGCGATGGTTCAGAGCAAAACAAATACAGACAAAAGTTCAGTGAAGAAAATTACACAGACGAAAATTTGTTTAGTGTGTCTATGGTACCAATACAAATGCAGACTGTTGGTGGAGAAAATGTAATTTGTAAAAATTCCTCACCGTCTTCAACTAAGTATTGTCGCCCTATGAAATTTATTTTTGCAAAAGAAACGTCAAGTGTAATTAACACTGAAGTAAACAAAGTAGAACAACAGATAGGGTTATTAACTCTCACTACTATACAATTTCTCCATTCAGAAATTTCCATTACACCAAGAATGATTTTTTGCATGGTAGATGGCAAAGTCTGCAATGCCGTTTCATCGAGTTTTTCCATACAGACTTGCTACTTGTGCAGAGCGAAACCGACTGAAATGAACAATTTTGAAGCACTACGCACAAAAAAAGTGAAGAAAGAATATCTCTGCTTCGGAATATCTCCTCTTCATTCCTGGATAAGGCTATTTGAATGTCTCCTGCACATTTCGTATTGTCTGGAAATTCAAATAAGTCATGTAAGAGGAACTAAAAATAAAGAAAAAGTAGCCCAAAGAAAGAAAAAAATCCAAGATAAATTTCGGCAGGAGTTAGGACTGTTGGTCGATATGTCTAAACCACAAAGTGGCAATACTAATAATGGAAATACTGCCCGAAAATTCTTCAGAAATCCCGAGATATCTTCGGAAATAAGTGGAATAAATCTGGACATAATAAAACGTTTTGGGATCATATTTGAATGCCTAAACAGTGGTGAAAAAATCAACTTCAATACTTTTCAAAAATTTATTTATGACACACGAGACCTATATCTCCAACATTACCAGTGGTATCGCATGCTTGTAACTACATAAGATTCTCTTTCACGGAAGCGACATAGTTGATAATTGCTTTCTACCTATTGGACAGCTATCTGAAGAAGCTCTGGAAGCAAGAAATAAAGACAACTGGAAGTTCAGGGACTATTTACAAGGAAAACATCAAGAAAAGACACAAACACTGATCTCATGAACAGGCTTCTCATTACATCCGATCCATACATTTCAAGTCTACAGGGATCTCCAAAACCAAAAAAGGAGAAATACAATCAAGAAATTGTTAATTTGCTAGACATTGATCAACAAGACCCTGAAGAAGTACATGGCATCACCTCATCCGAGGATTCATCGGATGGCGACTGAACATAGTACTAGCATGTAATAATTCTCTTTTACTCTAATTCTTTAATTTGTTTCCATAGTGGCTGATCTATATTATTATTTTCTTCTTGAAATATTAAAAATTAATATTGAAAATAATTAGTTACATTTATTTACTGTATATACATTATTTTAAGTTTTATTGGCGTTTTTCTGTGTCAAGTCATGAAATGCGCGATTTTTTATTATTGCAAATAAAATAGTTGGAGTCAAAATATTTTAACAAAACTTGTTCTATGTATGAGAATTATCATTTATTTTCAATATATGTTAGCTAGAACAGTAAACAATCCATACTTTTGTAGTTTCTGAATTAAGTCCACCTAGATTGCCAAAATTACACACTGTGCGTCGCTAGGATGATGGTGTCCCAAGAGAATTGGAGTGCGGTAGCCACCTATGCCACAAAATTTTTAAAGAAGCTTCGGGTAGGAGAACGATTTTGAAGGAGTATCCCGTGACATTAGTTGGCATAGAGCGATAAACCGATCTGCCCCTCCCACGATGCATTGCCTGACGGCGGTTCCGCGGGAGGGTATTTTAGTGGGTAGGCACATGCTAGCTGTGAATCCTACACGCTGCGGAGTGCGGGCTCCGCAATGTCTTTGGAAGATTTTTCTCTGCCCTCGTAAGGAAAAAAAGGCAAACATATACAAATTCTAACTTACGTAGCATCCAACCGCGTAGCACCAACATTCATATTAAGGAAAATAAGGCAAACACAGACGGACGGACGTTTTGCCGTCTATCTTTTTTTTCTGTATCAAGGACCCACAAAACATGGATTCTGGCTACAGCACGTGTTAGAGGATTTTTTCCTAAGTTTAGTATCTGGATTTATCTACTTTTTAGTTTCGAGGTCTCTGTTATAGGGGTTTTCCCCTTAAAATTAGCCGTTTTCGCGCGGCATTACATAACTTTCCCTCGCGGAAGCGGGAAAGTAAAAGCAGTTATCGACTTGCTTCGAAATACGCGAATTCTGGAGTAGGGTCCAAAATCTGAGTCCATCGCTTGCACAAAATCTGCGGTTGGATGTTAATAGCGCGATGTGCGAGAAAAGGAATGTTTCGAGCTCCTAAGACTTAAGGCCGCTCCACATTAGCCCAGGAACGGGAACGCGATCATAAAAAACAGTTCAAAGATGAACTCAGGCAGGTATAGATATGTCCAGAATGGCGTTACGAAAGGCGGGAGAGTGTTTGGTGGCAACCCCCGCCAGTTCGCCTAAGCGATTCCTAGAGAATTACCAAGTTTTTTTCTGTATTATGCCGTTGCCGAGGTGCGTGTGTCTTACCGCATTTGTTGTTTACAATGATATTTGCTTTCCTTCGGGTTATTTAGGTGCTGGCTGCGAATTTCGTCGACAAATTCGATTTAAAAAAATCACTATTATATCAACACACGTCAAGTTACGTTTTCTTTTTGAAAATTGTTCGAGGTAAATATTTTCATGACCCTAGCGACAAGTTGCTGCTTTATAATAAAATGAAATTCAGGAAACTTTTGGTTCCACTTGTCCTTTCATCGGTTATGAAATGTATCGACGAATTTCGAACCCCCGTGCTATTCGGGTAGAAGTGACTCCTTCCGTATGTTTTTATAACTGGCTGCTTTTAAAATATTTAAGAAAATCGTATTAATTATTACCATTGAGTGAAATATTACGTACATTAAACTTTAATAATTGTTCGGAAAAAAATCCAGAAAGTTCATAAACACTTCCCAAAATGTTCCTAATTTTTCACGGAGTAAAGGACCTTTCAACACTAATTTAACCACAATTTAATATAATTTAACAATTAATTTTCCAATATATTAATGTAATAAATATATAGTTATTTAAAAATGTACATCTTCCTATTTTTTACATTTTTTAAAAAATGTTTGCTGTTTCTTGTGCTGAATTCAAATTTTGATTGTTGAACTTCAATATTCAAGTCACGCGCTTAAAATATTACTTGTTATCCCCAATGATTATAATGTTAATAGTTTTTATGAAACGTATTTTCAATACCTTTGGCTTGGCAAGTTTTAATGAACATTTGATGCCATTTCTTGCAATACAATTGGGACACGACTTGATAGCCCTGGTGGCAGAAGAAAACAGTTGATTTTGGTGACCTACGTAACATCTGAGCTTTACTTTTACACAAATAGTCTCAAAGAAAATGGCTTAGATTTTACACAAATAGTCTTGAAGATCCACAAAATTTTAGGGGCATGTTCAGGCAATGCAAACAAATGACAAATTATTTATTGAGCGCTATGTCCTTTAGTGGGTTGTTTATATTATTGCAAAAATGTGGAAAATCTACATACGTTTTCACGAGAAACATCTGAAAATGTTTACACGTGTGAATTGAGAATTACGAAGTTGTGCGGTACCTACTATTGACTTGAAATAAGAATATAACCTTTTTTGCTTTAAAGCAGAAATCTTTTGTCATCTTTGTTCCGAGGGTGCTATAATTTTACATTCCTGATTTTTGGGAACAGTAGGACATCTAAAAAAGCTTACTGTCTTCCTGGCCCCCTCTGCCCCAGTCCACTATCGGACACAACTTAGTTATCGTGAAAACACAACTTCATTTCAACGAAAAATCTTCTCACTTCTAGAAAGTGTATCAAACAAAAGAAAAAAACGTTTTTAAACCATTATAGGCAGAGGAAAATCTCCAACGAAAAATGATCACGTCGTTTTAAAAGAAAATCGACACGTATGTCGTGTTTTATCCAGAAGCTCACGGCTTGTAGCAGCCTACCACTTGCCGCCCAATGTTAGGAACGCGAAGCCTCTCGACCATTGAAATGCCGCAAATGGCGGCGAAGGTTTCCAGCTGATCGAGCGCCCGACTGCTCGCGACACTGGTCTGGAGCGGTATTGAGACTGTTGTGCGATATTGGGGTTAGAGCGTAGGTTTGCGAGGTTAGGGTTTGAAGCGGGTTTTGTTAGTTATTGATGAGTTGTTTAAGTTATTTTTAGTAATTATAATATAATTGTTTTTCTATTAATATTAATACTTATAATTAGAATTTTTTGTTTCGTTAAAGTATATTGGAGCTGTTTGTATATTGGCACAATTTTAAGTTACTCGTAGTTGTATTTTCCGTAAGTTCGTAGTTCTATTTCACGTACGTTCATAGTTGTATTTTACGTAAGTTCGTAGTTGCATTCTACGTAAGTTCGTAGTAGCTTTTGCATTTTTCGTACTTACGGTTTTGTTTTTTACTTTCTCGTATACATACGTATATATGGAGTATATACGTATAGAGAAAGTTATGTAAGGCTGCGGAAAATTGATTTAGAGATTTCAACGGAAATACACTTTTTGGGGTCCTGTGATACCGAAAAAGTGTTTTTCTAAACGTCCGTCCGTCTTCTATCAATACCACTAACACCTAAAACGTACGTAGGATTGTATCCAAAATGAATATTCCTCGATCTGGCTCGACTCGATGCGCAGCGATTTTGAAAAACTTTCTCCAAAATTTGGGGGTTCTTTACATGAACCCCCCCCCAGATATTTTAAAAATTGTCTCAAAAACGGCTCCAAATATTTTCTTTAAATTTCTTGTAAAAATACACTTATAAAGGAGGCATAGGTCCAATTTTCACAGTTAACTCTAAATTTTTGAAAAATGCAAAATTTTCAATTTTTTCGGTGTCTTCCTACAACTACAGAATTGAAGAAAGATTTTTCCTTCAAATGAAATTTTTTGTCCACAATTAGTTCTTTCATTAAGATCCTGTACATTTTTTGAAACTTTTAGTAGTTTTCGCACAATATTTGCTATTTTAAGAAATTATAAAAACAAGATTTTCTCAAAAAACGGCTCCAAATTTTTCCTTTAAACTTTTGGTAGGAAGAGTGCTAAATGCACTCTATAAGATGACATAAACGCCATATTGCTCTATTCTTTTGTTTTTTCAAAAAGTACAAAGATGTAATTTTGACTTGTCTCTCACATCGTTATTATTTACATTAGCGGCAATTTGTTTACATTATTGTATTTATTAGTACATTAAATTTGCTCCAGTGAATTGAGTGAAGTGAATTGCTTGTTAAAATGAGTGCTTTAAATAATGTCAAAGTTTCTCAAAAACTCAACAGTTTTCTATTAATATGAGCTACAAAATCTATATTTTCAGAAAGTTCAAATGTCATTTTCTCAAAAATGGCTCAAACGCTTAAACGCCATTTTCTCTAAATTTTTCAATGAAAATTGCCGTTTATGACATGGTTTTACTCTTCTTAAATATTTTTAAAGTAATAGTTCGGTTGTACTATTAGGAAACCGAACTGAGAAAATGTCCAAAAACATGTACTTTGGGCGGCGACACAGCAGCTGACAAGAGGATGACGCAAGACCGTAAAATCCGTTCACATCACAGATATATAGAACTAGATTGGCAACGCTGCCCCTATAATTAAAGCCAAGCGGGAGAAGGTAAGATGGCGGAGTTCTAATAAATAATCTTTCGTTAAAGTATTCCTATGAATACATAGCAACCCACGCAAACACATGAGAAAGATGGCAAAATAGAGTGAACAGAGTAGCATAGCTAGAAGTTTCGGCAACTGTTTCGGCAACTCTTTTTAGCCGCTACAGGCGCTACACATAGCGCTATTCCTCTTCTCGTTGACGTTTATTGTGGAGCTCACGTATCTCGCGTTCGTATTCCCGACCTTGCTTCCACGTTCCCGTTAGTGCCCTGCATTCGAGCATTTTACTCGAGTACGCTAGCTGCACCAAAGAGTTCTCCTTTGGCCGCTGGATGGTACTGAGGTGCGGCGAACAGTGGCTCGTTCACACTCCGATACTCGGTTGAGTGTGCTGTATTCGAAACCTGCCCGAAGTGCTACTTGGCGTACAGTGATGAGAGAGTAAAGAGAAAAATATGATAGAAAACAAACTTTCCAGCGGTGAATGCAACCTCAAGAAAAAAGATGCGAGAAGTGAACTTTGGAAACAGATTTTATTAGTCATCATTGAATTAGTCATTTACTCTATTAGTCATTTACTCTATTAGTCATTTACTCTATTAGTCATTTACTCTATTAGTCATTTACTCTATTAGTCATTTACTCTATTAGTCATTTACTCTATTAGTCATTTACTCTATTAGTCATTTACTCTATTAGTCATTTACTCTATTAGTCATTTACTCTATTAGTCATTTACTCTATTAGTTATTTACTCTATTAGTTATTTTTATTACACAAGACAAGAGACACAAGAGAAACTCATTGACATCCTAGCCATTAAGTGATATTTTATTGATACACAACGCCGAAGTGTGTATGAATCCTTAAGTATCAAATGTGAAATGTTATTGGGATCCATCTACTTCCTATTTTTTTTTAGACCTAGAGTATTTGGATTTTTATACATTTTAGTATTTGCGCAGGCAGTGAGCGCGACACGAAATGTGAATTGGTCATTGTCATAATACAGATAAGCGGAAAATTTGTACATCCTTTCGTAAGTTCTTGGCCCACGCCTTGTGAAGCGACGCTCATCTTTCAATTAGTGACCTGTGAGTTATCTTATTTCCGGTGAATCTGCGAGACTGCATCCCACGTACGCGTCGCGTCTTGCACGCCAAACTTTTGTAATTCCCTTCTACAGTTGTTTTGAAGAATGGTAAAACATTTACAGAGTGAATATAACACATACCTATGTTTTTGTTTTGTATTATATTATTAACATTTTCGAAAAAATATTTCTAGAATTAAAAGTAATGTTACACTATATTTCATTTTCGTAGATTAAGTACATTTAGAACTATGTCATTGTCATGTTTATTGATAATTTTCGAAGGTCTTGCGAACATCAGGATTAAAATATTAATAAATATTACCCACATATTAAAATATTCAAAAATTCTCAAAATTCAATGAAACTTCTTTGTATTATCCCTACGTGAAGATAAATTTTAATAATATCGAAATAAATAAAATAGCCATTTGCATTTGACGTTCCGTTTTCCAGACATAACTTTTTCTATCTTTCTTGGAAAATTCAATTATACACCGCGCCACTCTTGTATCTTTCTACTACCAACATCTATTTGTGACAGCAGTGTTCTTTTGATACGTTAGAAGATACAAGAGTTCAGTTTTTGACTTTAGTATTGGTTTCGAAAAAAAAATATAATATGTAAACTACATTTGTATATTATTGTAATATGTCCTCTAGGTGCATTTTGCACAATAACTTCAATTACTCAAAATGAAACACGTCCGATGGAAGTTTTATCGTCAATATCTGAAAGCGTAACGAGAACGACTTCCAGCCACGCTAGTAAGGGTCACTCGAGTATACGAGACTCGAAATTGTGTACTCGGGTACGGAATGTTCGAACGAATACGAGCGAGTAATATCGCGAAGATGCAATGCTCTAGTTCCAGTTCGTGTTCGCAGGCTAATTGTGGTGTGACCTTTAGTATGTGTCACACCCACTTGGTATATTGGGTCCAAACAAGAAAATGGAGATTTGTTACCGTAAACAACTTGAGAGTACTAAGACTGGAAATTATGTGAACATTTATTTTTAACAAAGAGAAGATACTTTTAAATACATTTTTTTAATTTAAAAAATAAAATAAAAAATAAGACTGTCAAAATAGGCAAAATACAACTTAGTCAAATATTTCGTTATTTCATAATTCGTTCACATATGCACAAAACCTTTCATAAACATTCGATATAATAGACGCTTTCCTAAAAATTCGATATCGAGTGTTATTAGAGTTATTTTTGTTTAAAAAGATTCCCTCTAATAAGCAACCATCCCTCTAAAGACAGCTTTTTCCACTGAAGGAAGAGTGGTTGTTTGAAACAGGTTACTTGGTACTACAGGTACCTTGAACCTACAGTGTTTCACCTATTGGGGTAGTTTAAAACCACTCACAATAGTTTGTTGCCAGTAGAAACACAAACTCACTTCTCGTTGTAGAGGAGAGTTGCAGAATTTTTCTAGGAAAAAATCAAACTACTTTTCACCTATTGAAAGTGTTTTGCTTCTACCTATTTTGACCACCCTATCTTGTTATCATTATTTCATGACAGTACAGTCATTTAAGGCATCTCTAAGATACAGAAACATGAGTTTAATACAAGTTTATGCCTAATCTAAAAATGTCTTATTGCATTTTTTGCGAAATATGACCAATGATATAATTAAAACAACCAAATAAGTTTTATTTCAATTATTATATATTTTGATCAATGTAAATAAAATGTTCCTGTGTGTGTGCCCTATAGACTCAAGAACTACAAGACAGATTTACCTGAAAATTTCATTGTTTGCTCCACTATGGACTGTTTACAAACTGGTTTGAATGATATCAAATAGTAGGGTTTTTTATTTCTGTCAATTGAAGATTGCATTTATGCACATTTCGACTTTTATAAACGGTCGCGGTGGGTCAGTGGCAGCTTTCGACATAGTCGCTGATCGTGAGGTCCTAGGATCCCTGTCCCAAAGGTGGAGAAATTTTTTGACACTAGATATAGAGCTAGGTCGAATTCAGCCACTGAAGGAGAAATCTAGCGGCCGGCTGCTCTGATCGGTAGTTCCTCCAGTCAGTACAAGCGAATCAGTACCTTAACAAGCGCCTGCAATATTTCCTTCCTCATCCTGATCTTTCTTCACACTCATACCCACAATTTATCTTACTAAATTAAAGTAACATATTCTGTTAAGGGAAAAAAAACCTCTGTCTTCAATACAATAGTTGTAGGAAGACGCCCAAAAAATTACACTTCCGCCATTTTGAAAAATCTGGGATTTCAACGAACATGAGACCAGTACCGCTCTCTCTCTCTCTCTCTCTCTCTCTCTCTCTCTCTCTCTCTCTCTCTTAAGCGTCCTTTACGCTAATCGAGGACTACGTTTAACCCTAGAATGCATGGGCCTATGAAACTACACGAATGCATATGCAGGGCCTCCGAGGCCCTGCGACATTTTCTCTCAAAAACTACAAATATTTTTAAAATTCGTCTCTTAAGAGCATACATTTAAATAAAATTAAAACCATACCATTCAATAAATACTTATTTATTGCAATATTTGTTAATATAACACATAATATTACACTTATTCATTGTGAATTTTTCTAGAATATCTTTACAAGCATGAGGAACAAACAATATGGCTATGTTCTTTGCACACAATGTTACATTTTTCACATACCATTGTGCTTTTCCTGTGTCTTTCATATGGGCAGAAAGAACATCTTCTTTGTTGCACACGTCTAAATGTTTCTGGGGTGGGTTCTGGACGCACTATACCGCACAATGAAAGAGCATGTTGCAATGATTGGGGTAAATTTGGTTGATTCGCTCTCCTCTCCATGAGGTTTCTAACTCAAACGACAAGTCTTTCAAGAATAATATTCTTGTATCATTTCTTTTTGGATAAAACTCTAAATTTTGAGCTGAAAATAGAATTTGACTGTTTAGTGCAGCAACGTCCATAACGTTCATCCACAAGACGAAAGGCCACCGCCGAGTTTGTCTCTTGCACGTGTAATTTTTCACTTTCTGATCCATTTGATCAACACCACCTTTTGTTTCGTTGTAAAAGCATATAATTTCTGGTTTATTTTTCATAATGTTGCTATCAATTGCCTTGTCGTGATGCATTGTGCTTATCAGATTTACTGCTCTTTTCTTTTTTAGGCACATAGCTCACCATTGTTACTTTTCCCTTGAATCCAAAAAGGGAAGACTTTATCTCCCTCAGTGCAGATGGCAACATTTATTTTGGTATGTCAGGCTTGTTAGGTCTCAGAGTCCCGACAACTATGATTCCTTTTTGAAGCATTTCTTCAGCAAGTGGAACACTACAAAAGAAGTTATCAAATGTGATGTTCCGTGATGAACCTTCAACAATCTTTGCCAAATCATTTACAACTCCTCTTGCCAAGTTCTTTTGTACTGGATCGTTTGAATTTCTTCCAGTGTAAATGGTTCCGTTTATTGCGTAAGAATCTTTTGAATCACAAAGCCAAAAAATGTTGATGCCATATTTAACGGGTTTTTTGGGCATGTATTGTACGAAACTGCATCTACCTCGGAATGAGAGCAACTGCTCGTCAATAGTAAGATATGCATTAGGAGTCATAACATTTTGACAGTTCCCAATGAACATTTCCCAAACATATCTAAAGGCAGCAAGTTTATCTGTTTGGGCACGTGACGCTCTAGTGCGCCGATCATCGAATCTAATAACTCTTCTAATATCTTCAAATCTATTTACAGACATAGTAGCTCTGAACAGAGGGTTTTGCTTTTGATCTAAAAACAGTTCCCTAACTGGTACATCCCAGATTTTCTCCACACCAGCAAGAAGTAATAATCCAAAAAATGCATTGATTTCATCAACGGTAATTTGTCTCCAAGTTTTACCCTTTTCTGTTGCAATTCGCCTTCCCTCTAAAATCGAACATAGCAATATTTCATCAATAATATTTTGAGTAACAAAATAGTTCCATGCCTGTTTAGGTGTTGAAGTAGTTATTCCTCTTTTAGGGCCAGAAGTCCATGTAATAATATTATGTGCAAGTGTACGAGAAGAAACTGGAGAATCATGTTGCCAAACAGTACCATTTCTACTTATAAATGTTCCAGCAGTAGGAGGGCTAGTAACACTCACCGAAATATCAGCGTCGCTTTCAGAACAAGAACTTGTGCTGTGATCATCACTTTCAATATCTGTCACTAAAGGATGATATTCTGGATCTAAATCTGAATCATCACTGTTTACATCATCAAGAACTTCCTCCTCAACCAGCCATTCTTCCACCGTAGGTTCAAAATCACCAGCAGAAGCTGAGATGTAACGTCTATCACGTGAAAAAGCCATACTTCAAATTGAAAGCACGCGGCGCACTTCCCACTCCTTGCCAAACTGTTTCGCAGCTGAAATCTTACTAACTATACGCAAGATTCTCCAAGATTGCTTGTCAACAAAGGAAAAACACGATAACTTTGTTTCTCAGAATGAACCACGCATTGTAGAAGCCTGCTTATCGCTCCACGCTTCGAAATCTGACTTTTTCACGATAGAGCCTCAAAGGCCCTACATATGCATTGACGTAGTAGAATTGTATTTTAGTAACTATCTATAAAACTTCTAAGAATTATTCCTTTGCGAGAAGATCCAATGAAAGTAGAATAATCAATTGAAGATTACACATCCGGCCAGTTCTCATATTTCCAGCATTGCAGCAAAATAAAAACCGATAGGGCCTCGGAGGCCCTGCATATGCATCCTAGGGTTAATCAAAAAAATTGGAGCCGTTTTTGAGAAAACGTTTTCAATTCATATAAAGTACACTCAAAAATCAAAATATGTATGAAACTCCCAAAGTCTCGAGTACGTTCAGATCAATCAGGGAATATCATTTTTTGTAAAAATCAGTTGAACTGTTGAGGCGCTAGCATTGACTACAGACGGAGAGACAATCGGACAGATGTTTTGCCGTCAATCTATTATTCGGTATCAAGGGTACACAAAACGGATTCAGGTTACACTACGTGTTAGAGGAAGAGGAATTTACTACATATGTAAACATGATTTATCCACTTTTTCGTTACCAGAATCCGGCAATAAAAATTTTGCTACCGAAAATTCAGTTTTCCAGCGCACGATTACAGAACTTTCTCTTCTTAGAAGTACCTTCGTAAGGGCGAGAAAGCAAAAAGAAAGCAGATTACTTATTGCCAGAATTTCAAAGAAAGATGGAAAATAAAATCTCTTCATAGTGACGAAATCTGCAGTTGTTCACCCTTCTTGTCTAGATAAACTACAGCAGAACCCAGCTGATTTGAGGAAAGGCTCAAGAAAACTGAAGAAAAATAGTATATGCCAGCAAGCCTACGATGTACGCAGCAAAGAAATAAAAAGTTTTGGATGATGCTGAGCGGGAGGACAGGAGAGGGAGAAGAAATATTAGACTGATCATTATTGTCGCTTTCACAACAGCTGATGGAATTTACCAGCAAATGTTGCAAGGAATTATTTTCAATCAAATGTGTAACAGGTGCAAAATGAGGTTGTCCTCTTGATTAAGAGTCGATTGGCATGGAGGAGATCTACAATTTACTCTACGAGAATGACGATTGTCAGTTTTCTTAATATGATATAATTACTGTAATCCCTAAGGAAAAGCCCACGCACAGAACAGTGAAGGTAAATCTACTGGAAACATGGTGACTATAGTAGTCACCCAATTGCATGACACAAAACGTGATGTTTTCCAGATTTGGGTACCCAAAGAAATCAGATCTGAGGCAGTTCACGAGGATCTCATATAAAAATCCCCCACCCATACATCAATAGAACATGTCCATGCAACAGAAATAGCAGTTTATCTTTATTAGAATTAAATATTTTTACGTTCTAGATGAAAAAATGTCGCCTCAGCTAAAAGGTCGGGACCTGGAGCAAACTGCCCCCCCCCTTTCAGGACGCCACGGCGGAGCCGACAAAGGAGCACCTAACAACAATATAGACATTTTAGGCGAAGACCTTGATTTGGTCTTGTTAATAATATAAACTCCATCACTAACCAACACATCCTTTGTACAAGAAAGGAGAGTTGGTCGAGACAAAAACATGTTCCTCTTGAAGTTACAAAAACAGAGTCCAGCAAAAGACTTCATTCACGGATTTGGTGGATCCATCTCATTCAAGTACAGAAAAGGTAAATCACAGATTGTGAAATTGTTTGAAAAACACAACAGCCTCAAAGCCTTTGCAGATATATTTTATGATCTCTCACTAATACTAGAGCCGGTGTCACGAAGGTAGGCAGATGTTTTAGCAATGTATCATATCCATCAAAAAGACTTCATTATATATAGATGTTTCTTGAACTCAGCAAACATTATAAAAACAGATGTTTCATCTTTGCCATCAACCAAAGGCTCAGTCCTGCAGGCGCGTTCTCACAAGTCAAGTTTAGTTGACCGATTTAAGTTGAACAAAAGTTGAATGAAACATAACAGCCTACTTCTACTACAGCCTAATAACAGCCTAATTCTACTGAAAGAAAGGTTCTCAGTACAGTTGTACTGAGAACCTTCCTTTCAGTAGAATTGATCAACGTTTTAGATGGTCAAGAAGTTTGACTCAAAGTTTTGTCGTTCAAGTGATGCGTCATCACGAATTGCTTTCAAGTTGAAATGTGTCTTGAAACTTTGGACTAGGCAGTCAACTTTTGTTAAACTGTGTAACTGGCACTCTGCTGTGTAAGCGGTCAACTTTTGTCGCTTGCAACTGGCCGCGGTGCTCGTGCGTGATATAGAAAATTAGAATGAGGCGCAAATGATCTGAAAATGTTATGATGAAATTTTGGGAACTATAACATAAGCATGATTGTCATTGGAACTCCCGAACCGATAAATATAAAAATACAGATGCACAAGAAAATGCTTTGGGTTCTATGTCAAGGTTGTAGAAATTTCTGGTCTTACTATTGCTAATTTAAAGAACAAAATCAAGACTATTAGAACGACGTATAAAAAAAAACATTGGTGAGCTAATCACTAAAGTGGAATGGTAACAGAAGAATTGTACGTGTCAAATTATTATTTTTCTCGGAATGACACAAATCCAATTTTTGTTGAACTCATCGAATTTTCAAAAAAGTTACAAATAAAGCGACAAAGTATGTGCTGTCGTTGCTACTAGTAGCACCTCTAATCACCATGCTAAAATACTTTCCATGTTAGAGGTCCAAATGCGTTTGATGAAGTGTAACAATCTGAAAATTCTACATCCTCCATGTACATGTTATATACAACTACTTTGTAAATTTTGATTGTGGTTTTAGTGCGTTTGTACTACTATGGTCATTTTACGTCCGAGATAATGAAAAAGGTAATTCCTGCGCGGTTTCTGGCCCGTTGTCGAGGACGCTGCTCCGGCATACGCCATTAAATGCTCAAGGAAACCACTGACCAGAGCAGCCTGCTTAATAATTTCATTCCGGCAGGAGCAATAATCTTGCCTTTATGAATTTCCAGTTCAGTCTCCCAGCCAATTATTGAGGCAACACAATTTTATTGTAATATATGCGCAAAAAATAACAATAATAATAATAATAATAATAATAATAATAATAATAATAATAATAAAAGACTTTCCATTCTATTGGCAATAATGCAGACGTTCTTGTAGAAACATTTATCCTTTCTTCAATTTATTTACATTCTTGGGATTCATCTGCTCTGACAACCCTCAATTTGACGGTAAAACAGAACCAGTGACTAGATCTAATAATTCAAGTACTGGTGTTGAACCGATAAGTTAAGATGTTTGCTCTTTATCCTGACAAATTTTAGGCACAGATGTATGATCACACAAAATTATTCTAATGATTGAATGAAAATTGTCAGTTCTTAGAACATTCCCTGTTGCTAATACCAAAGAAAGGTTCTAATGTACATGCAATATCCATGTTCTGAGTTTGCAAACACAAAAACCATAATTCCTCAATTTTAATGGTAAATTTTTGTTGAAAGAAACTTTAAATGGAACTCTCCCTTTGAATCCCATTGTACTTCAACACAAATGGGGCACAGGAACATAGAAATGTTTGAAAGGTTTATTCTAGATAGGTAGTCTTATCTGTACACCCCAAGGGTATCTTTACCCCCTCTAAATAAAATACAATGTCGTTGGGCGGAATGTAAACAAAACAGAAAGAAACCTACTGAAAACGTGGTTCAAAAAATATTTTAATACATAAAAGGGCACACACTTCATTTATTAATTTGTGGCATGCCTCCATTTCATCCAAATACTCAGCTTCGTGAAAGAGGTCTTTTCACCATATCAATAACATACGTGGTTGCTTCCTCAGAGCATCATTAGCAAAATAATAGTTTAAAAAATTAAAAAACTGAAAACCTTTAATGTTAACTCATTAACTTTTGACAGTCGGCAGCCTGCATTTAAACGAATAAGAATTATATTTAAAAAGTTATCAGAATCCAACCACGCACTCCATGTGTCATCATGTTCACAGCTGTTTCTTGCTTTCTTGTACATTATCTTCGCTGTTCGTATCTTCCAAATAATCCTAAGACACTCTGCAAACCAATTTGTCCTCTGTATCAGTTTTTCATTAACTTCATCTAACAATTTCTCAAATCTTCACACCTTATTGTATGAGTTTTGCACTAACTTAATATTTCTGAATTGCATCTGCTAAGACACTCCTGCACTCACATCTGCACTACCCACAAGAAACAGCTCAGAATGACGCATTTACAGTCTCCATCTAATCACTTTGATTAATTCTGGGAACAGTGTTCTTAATATAATATGAGATACATTTTTTAAGTTGCATGAGATTTGATCACAAAATTCCATGGAAAACCATTAATTATTCAGATGCCTTTTCACTTTAAGAACAAATACTGAACCCTATCAAATTTTGACAAATCCCCTTCAACCAGAAGGGCGAATTACTAACACAGGCTTTCTCAGTGCAATGGGTAATATTAAAACACTATCAAACAAAATTTTCCAAGTACATGTGTCATATTCCCAACAATTCCTGGTTTCCAAGGTCATGAAGGTCATGCATGTCATGGCATTGCACTTTTATATTTGAGACACATGAGGAAAATTTGAGATTTTTTTATTACTTGTTTTTTCCATCCCACATTACAGGACTTACTTTTTTTTTATGAAGGATCATGAGTGATTAATTTGACATAATTGGCACTGATGCACTATAACAATTCAAGGTTTCATCAGTCAACATGTCATGGAGAAGCTAAAAGACGGATACTTTAACCTTTAACTAACAAACTGCATTTGTTATACATAATACAGTCTTGCTAGCAAAATTTTACCACAAAAATACAAGAAATAATGATCTTTATTTTTGAAATGAAAATTGAACCCATTCTTCGAAAAATAAAATGAAAATCAATACCTTAACTCTTCTTTAACACACATTTAGAAAATGTATTTGTAGATTACAGGTCAATAGCACTTCCATTTGTATACATGTATTTTGGACAAAGGATATTTAGTTATCGGTAAAATACTCATTCAATTACTGGAATGATATGTTGAAGCATACCTCTAATTTGTGTAATTATTTAATTTTGAATATATTCATATAATACATTTGCACCATATCAAATATAGTTCCAATGAATACAGGAATGGGGGCACATTTGAACACTTTCTCTGAAGGAGCTTTTTGTCGCCTCTGAAGAGGAAACTTAAGAATCTTACTACAGAAAGACTAAAAAATTATTCTAGTTTAACATAAAATCATTACAATTTCACCAATTATGAATTAAAAAAGCAATGAACATCTTGTAATTTTTTTTATGGCAAAGTGTTCAAAAGTGCCCCATCAAAGGGTACATTTGAACAGGCATGGGGCAGTTTTGAACAAGTTACTACTGTAAGATATTTGCACAATTTTAAGTTTTATTCAAGCACTAAAGAGTAACATGAGAGATACATAAACAACTGGAACACCCAAGAATTCGTGGCTGACGGATATTAGAAGATGGTTCAGCTGCACATCATTGAAAGCTTTTCATACTGCCAAATCAAAAGCAGAGCTAGCTACGTGGACCGGCAGACACCTTGAGACGGCACCCTAAGAAGAAGAAAAGGATAAAATCTGAATAAACAACACACATTACTTTAACCAATTTTGAACTTATCAAGTGCAAAACAATTACAGCAATCTTTCCGATCTCTGTTCCTCCTGATGACTGGTTTAGGCAGCTTTACTGTAATACCACTTTCACACATATCCACATATAGTGGGAAAGAAAATATAGTACAGGAACCTTTCTTTCTCAAATAATTTACATTGCATTCATCTTCATCTGATTTTTTCTTGGATGTACCTAGCATAATACATTACAGTGAAACCTGCTCAAACGACCACCTCGAAGGCCAGAAGACAAGCACATTTCTTGGATTGATAAGATTGACCTGCATTAAGCTGTAACCTCTAGCAATTTGGAATTGTAATGAAATAAGAAGCAGAAGAGCTATAGTGATATTGTTAAATCAGTATTTTTTGAATGGGACGCACAGCCAGATAACTTAAAATATTGATTTCTAGATTATAAGAGAGGATTCTAATCTAAGAGAGCGATTAATCTCCAATTCAGATGATAATGGATGACTTAAGTATCTTGATGACATAACATGAATTTTGCTAAGTGAAAGCATTCTTAAGTTTATTACCCCTGCTCCCCTTCACCACAAACTCCTCAATGGCTCGCGAAATAAGCTAAACCGATATGAAGATCAATTGGGAACACCTCACTGGGTGACCCTACTCTAAAAGGTCTACAGAATGTCAATTGCATTTTGAAGTCTAGTTGGCTGAAAAGTGAAAAGTCGAGGGTGTTGGATAATAGCCGAGAGGAACCGAGTAAACGTAGAAAATGTGATGGGGGTTCAGTTATAAAAGTCTCTGCAAATTCATTTGTGTTCTCTTGCACCTAACTGTCAAAGAGCACGCATTCTGGCTTCAAAACCTGTGTAGCTAAGAGACTGATTTAAACTTTTGAAACACTCTTCTCTGGACAACTTTTTTGTAAAGAAGAGTATAAAAACCATGAGTGAACATATTTGACTGCATTTTTTAATTTACATGTAGTTTGTTGTGCAAGTTGTATTTCATTAAAATTAGAAGATTTTAAGGAAAACATACTTTATTTCAAAGCTATCAGACCTAACGGACATTTCCCATACCACATAAACTTGATTAAGCAACCATCTCTTAATAGTCAATTTTCCCCTGAACTATCAGTGACCGGTTAAGAAAGGTTTCACTGTACTTTAGGCTTACTTACTAACTGCACTACCACAGTCACATTTGGACACATCACCAAAATACTCAAGATTATTTTGGCCGCTCCATGTCATGTCAATACATATTTTTTCAAAAATGCGTTACATGTACTATCATTTACACTGAATACGTATAAGGCACAACCTTTATTGCAAACTCAATTGTGAATATCATCAGTAGTTTTAATGATTTTTCTATCTTAAAACCCAGTATCTACACAACTTTTTTCTTTTATCTAACCCCCCAAAAAATAAATGCTTTGCATGTTACCAAAACACAGTGTATATACCAGACACTGTGCTTTGGCACTTGACAGGACTAAAAATTGGAACAAACAAAACAAAATATGCACTTGATGATGTGTTTGGGTGGTCAGATAATTATGCTAATTTACAATGACATGAAATATGTCACAAAATTACCACTACAATCCACGTGTGTTGATATTAATTGCAAACATCCTGAATCTCTACGATTGAATTATGTGTATGTAGGTGTGTGTGTGTATGTAGGTGTGTGTGTGTGTATGTAGGTGTGTGTGTGTATGTAGGTGTATGTAGGTGTGTGTGTGTATGTAGGTG